>JAPDDO010000430.1:0-119477 GCA_027422415.1 Schizothorax lantsangensis
TGCATTAATATAAAATTCCTTTTTATTATTTCACAATGTTTTTACTGTGTCACATTTCATACAAATGTTCACAGGAACGTAAGAGGGGTTCCATTTTTTCTCGTCTCCTAGGTAGCGTTTAAGGAATTCGCGTACTTCTGGACTGAACAGATTTGTATGGTAATCTCTAGTGTATGAATCAGACATAGGCTTCCGGCTGTCCTTGCACAGGTCCTTCACTCCCCAGCTGACAATACCCACCTGTTCAAGATTATTCAGATGTTAACAAACATCTCTCAAATTAGTCATAAATAACAACAATTTAGTCTCCTGAAGAATGATGCATATTATTTGAAATGGCTAAGTGTACTGTTAAAAGGAATCAGCAAACATGAGAAGTGATACAAACTCACCTGGACTATTCGGTTACCAGGAACCACAAAAGTGGCCCCACCAGAGTCCCCTGTTGATGACATGCACAACATTATGAGTTTAGACCTTTTAGCAAATTCAGTTTAGGCCTATTAAGAACTGGGATACTGAGGATATGACATTTTATGATGATTCTAAATTTGGCAGTAATCTATCATGGTAGGTTACTGCCAAATATATTTAGAAAAAAAAAATATATATATATATATATATCTCATTTGTAAGTCGCTTTGGATACAAGCGTCTGCTAAATGACTAAATGTAAATGTAAATGTAAATATTATGTTCCCTTGCAAAAATCCAAACTCACCTTTGCAGGCAATATCATCTACAGTAGGTTCAATACCACCACTGCACAGAAAATTATCTGTAACAATATCTTTAGCATTATTCGAAGTAATTCCGTCAGCTTTTTTGGCATCTTCAACACAAGCATCCCGCTGAAGAAAAGGGACATATCAATTTTAGACGAAAGAAATTCAGAACTGTTGAGCAAAGCATGTATTTAATTTGCTTATAAGTTCATTACTCCTTTGAGTTCCATTATTAAAAAACCAAGCCGTGATATGAAACCACACTAATGAAACCACAAATGAATAAAAATAAAAAGAGAGCAAGACGGTGTCCACCATACAACATATCATTACCCATTTTCCCTGCTTGATTGTGATTTGTTTCTTCTCAATGTTTTTTCCTATGACCGACATGAAAGAAGCTTTCACAGTTTCTGCACTCATTAGCTCTTCCTCTGTAAAAACAATTAAATGTAAATAAAATATATGTTGTATTTTAGCAATGCAAGTTTTCTATATAATATATTTTGTACTGCCACTCATTAATGTAAAATATTATATCAACTGTTCTATTTAAAATTGTATTTTGACAATTTAGTTGAATAACTGATAACAGATAAAGCAGAATCCAAAGAGATTTATCTGAAAGGTAAGTCTATTCTATCATTTATATACAGGCATATGAATATTTACATATGTGATTGTCCATATTTAGTTGAAGATTTGTCATAATGAACACTACGAATGTAAATTGAACGATTTAACTCAATTAGGATTTAGGTATAGCATTTAATTAGGCCCACTTTGGCCAATTCTGGGGGGTATCTTTCTCCAAGGGTCCAATTTAATGTTTTTAGTTGAAAATAAAAGCTATAATTTTTACACGTGTCCACAAATCCTTCATTAACAAATAAACACATAAAAAATATATATTCAACATAATATAATGTCATAGATCACTATTTTTTAGAGACCTGGATGTTTTAACATCCAAACTGACTAAATCTCACAAATGTTGATATTCACTTGAAATTACAATTATAAGAGCATAGCTATTCATAAAAGTTCTGAGATGAGATTTTGTGCTGTCTATGGTCAAAAGAAAAAAATTGATGGTGGGTGGGTCATCTTACCCGTCTTACCCTATATTTATACATGTAACTAATCCACATGCAATATTTCTGACAGACGTATCTCTTTGTAACTTACGATGCTTTATGCATGTTCCTTCTCTATTTGAAAGTTTCAGAGCTCCACTTGTTTCCTTGGTGCAGGGGATGCAGATTGGCCTGTAGAGACATACATGATATGCATTAATTCATGACACTATTTTAACATTTTTTAGTAGCATAAAATAATGCATGTCATGTTAACAAGCTGCATTCCTCACCGAAGACCAAGATCCAAAATTACAGGTTTCTCCAACTGAATAAGAGCCACGTCAAACTCATAATATTCAGGTATTCCCAATTTCTGTTTTGCTGCAACGTCATAGCGAGGATGAGGTATGTAATCTTTCACTTTTATTCCTAAGAAGAGAAAAGGAAACACCACTGATGAGATTTACACCATTACGTGTAAAAAAAGAGAACTGTATTCTAAATAATTCTCAATATTACCTTTAATATCTGAACCCAAGTCAACAGTTATCCTATCAGATGTGTCACCAAACCTGAAGCAGTGAGCCGCTGTCAAGATAAAGCTTGAGGTGACTAATGACCCCACGCAATTTGAAATTTTTCCATTGTTGCGCTGCAAAATCATCAAAGAAGGACTAAATATTGAGTTGAAATATTTAACATAAAATGTTCAAAGAACTAGCATGGTCATGCTAAGCCATTTATTTGTCCAATTTTAACCAGAAATATGACTAAGATATAGAAACACCCACAGTCACACTGATCTTTGCCAACCAGGGGTATTGATGACGTTTGTGGGAATCAGTGCCATCGTCGTAATCTCTGTAAAGTCCACATAATGCTACACTGGTGCCCTCATCTGTTAAGGCAAGGAAAACAGGAGAAACTTATATATTGACTATGCTTCGCAATGGATGTGGAGGACAATAAAATGATATTTTTACCCAGCCTAAACTAAGTACATGTATTTAAATGGAAAACAGACATAATGAAGTACCAATCATGCCGTCAAATGTCTCCTGCAAATCATCCAAGTTCTTAAGCTTGAAGAAAAACTTCTCATTTCCCCTGTCAGTCTTCAAATCATTAATGTCCTCAGAATTCACATCATCTCCCATCCCAAACACATACAGGTCTGTACAAAAAGGTATCACCAATAATTAAAAAAAAGAAAAAAAGAATTGAGCTGTATTTAAAAATTGCTTAATCTCAAAGATCATTCATGTTCTTTCTCACCAAGGTTTTCCTCCTCCTCTGAAGGAGTATTTTGTTTTACAAGATCTTTGATCTGGTCCACCCATGGTCTTGGATTACCACCCATGTTGGCCTGACCTAAAGAGTGAATAATAAAAGTGATCATTTTATTATTTTTTAACATCAAGAACATAAGGCACTTGAACAGATTCAAGTATAAATATTGCTATTGTTTTTTTTATTTACAATTCCAAATCAATTTTGAAATAAACACTGGTATCACCATTACCATCAGTGAACATGATTACAATATGTTGGGTCTTCTTGAATTCCTCTTTATTCCTCATCTGCTCTATTTGCATACTTTCTAAAATGCTCTTATAGGCCTGGGCGATATTAGTTCCTGTTCGATCACCTTTACCTGTTAGTCACAAAAACATTGGGATTTGAAAATATGTCCTTAAAGACAAGTTATCAAAGATTTTACTCTCAGACTGACCACACCAAACAAACACATTTCACTTTTTGCTGTAAGAATGACCTTTAAATCAGATCTAAACAAAACACTTACTGTTATATTCATAATCCTTCAGTCTTTTAAGAATTTCTACCAGGTTATTTTTTTGCCCGCTCTTGAAGTCCCTCATGGAGACTATCCGTGCAACATCTGTGGCAAAAATCAGGATCTCATAGTTTGGGGAGACTTCGTAATAACTGATCTGTTGGTAATGATCATAGGGTCAATTTTAATTAGATTCACAAAGTTTCATTAGGAATATAAAACATGACATTAAGAGAAGAGATTCTAATGGGACTCTAATAGTGTGCTAGTAATGGTACATAGGCAGAAATGTCAAAGAATAGATAGCCAAAGGGTTTAGTCATTGAAAGCGTGTGACTGTGTTATCAACATACTATTTACTTCATATACCTTTTCTATAAGTGTTTTGATGACACCTTTTGCCTTTTCAAAGTCCTCTTCGACAATGCTGTCAGATACATCCAGAGCAATGTAGATATCAAGCATCCCCCCATTACCCAGTCGTATTTTTTTTCCATACTGATCTGAAGACACAGGAAACAGGTTTTATACAAAATAAGTAGGTAACCATAAATTATATGCTGCCTTACAGAGGAAGAAGACAGTGTGAGTTGCACAAGACTACCTGTTCCTTCATACTGTTGAGAAACTGCTAGATTTGACTTCAGAGAACTGCTGAAACCCTCTGATGCTTCCTCTGGGCTGTCGTATGTGAAATCAGCTGTATTTACACAACAACAACAACATTAGCAAAGCTGAACATGTACTGCATTGCACTTCAAACAAGGAAGATGAAAGGTTTACCGTAACATTGTGGCTCTGTTCCTGACCACTGGCCATTCTCCTGACAGACTCGCTCCTTGGAACCAATCAGAGTCAATTTATTTTCACAGCGGTACATGACTTTGTCATCTATATTAAACATGTGGCCTGTTCTTGTAGAGCCAGCAGGAATCCCAGGATCAGGACAGTGATCAGCTGTTTGAAAAAAGGAACAGACAATGAAAGCGAATCAGAAATTATGAAAAGCAAATTGTGACTCAATCTTTGCTTATTCTTCTAAAAGGGCTGAAATTGTTTGTTTAATCTGTAGAGTATTCATGAACCAGGAAATTGACAGCATTGAGAGACTTCCCACTCACAGTTTCTTCCACAGACTGGTGTGCCTCCGCTCCATTTCCCATTCGCCTGGCAAACTCGATTCCCCGAGCCACGGAAATCATAGCCAGAATGACACGAGTAGTGGGTTGTGTCGTTCACAAAATACTTCCTCTGATATGGATACACCTCTCCATTTTCAAAACCACGAGGATCAGGACATGTGATTTCTGAGATAAAGGATTTTTTTGTGTGTGTGTGAGTAGCCTGTGTTGTGTTTTCAATTATGAATAAGTGTATATTATCATGTTTTGCTTACTCTTGCACTCTGGTTGTTTTCTTTTGGGCAACGGGTTCCATTTTCCTTTGATACAGTGACGGATCCTAATGGTTGGGTAATAGCCTTCTGAACAGTCGTATCTTACAATGCTCCCATCTTTTGAGAAAGAAAAACTCCCTCCACTAATACTGAGATTCTCATCAGGGCACGAAATAGAGGACGGAGCACCTATGAGAAATATCAGAGGGCCAGATGAAAAAAAAGGTGTTGCAAGAGTGCACTGTAAAGAACACAAAATGTTCTAACAGAAACTCTTAAAAATAAAGGTTTCAAAAGGGGCTTTTACAACAATGCCATACAAGAATCATTCTGGGTTGAAAGAATCCTTCAGTAAACAGTACTTTCTTAATGTGAAGAACATTTTAATAATCTAAAGCAGAGGTCTTCAACCCTGCTCCTGGGGACCCACTCTCCTAGAAAGTTTATTTCCAACCTGCTTCAGCACACCTGCCTGCAATTTTCAAGCAGTCTTGAGGAGCTTGATTGGCCGCTTCAGGTGTGTTTGATTAGGGTTGTAGCTAAATTCTTCAGGATAGTGGGTCCCCAGGAACAGGGTTGAAGACCTCTGATCTAAAGGACCCTTTTCCACTTAAAGGGACCTTCAATGCTAATAATAACTCTCGGTCACAAACTTTCTTTTTAAGTAAAATACAAATTAATATTACTTTGCAAAGTGTTATCAAATCATTTGTGCAACTTGTGCTACAAATTAAACAATGTTATGCTATAAAAGATATATGATGCTTGAAACTTTAGACTGTATATAGTGTGTAGACATCACAATAAATTGTCCACAGACTAATGATGGTCTACTGCATTGGACTATACGACTACAGACTATTAAATGTGAAATACTGCTGTTGTAAAATGAAAATGAATTGATAGTTTAATGCATTTATGTGTTTGAAGTCCCCTCAAATCAGCATTTCAGTTAAAAAGCAAAATAGAACTTTCTATTTATATTTCTGGTTAAAGCCAAGTCAAGAAGACATACCGGTTATAAGAGGACACAGTATGACGAGCAGGAATAGATTCATCCATGGTTCATGCTCCATGATGTTCTTTTCAGGTTCACAAAGCAAATGAAACAACAACCGGAGAAGGACACATATTTATAGAGCAAGGTAAACAAGAGGAAGTGACCATGGACATGCACTATTCTGTCAAATACTTTGTCAAGGTAAAACTCACTTGATTTTCTTTATACATGGACCTTTAAAATCATTGATCTTAAAATTATCTTAAAACTGATTCTGAGAAATTCTTTATTTTTCCTTAAACAACAGAAGCAGGATGGGCCAATGGGTGTTGGCTGAAATTTAGTAGCGTGCTGTAGCTGTAGGGAAATTGCATTCATAAGCCAATAGGTCATCTCAAACGAATGTTGCAATAATCTTCACCCCAAATTTCCATACAGTACTTCTCTTTTTAATGTTTCTGTTTTTTTCCGGCATAAAGAATCATTATGTTACTGGAAATGATAAAGTAAGATATAAAATAACATTTAAAATGTAATTCAGTATGCTGTAGAAGGATGCAGATGGTGATTGACAGATATTGATTGGCAATGGATGAAATGAAATGGGCTTTGGTAAAGCAAAGTAAAGGATCAGGGAAAAATGTAGAAAGGATTAAAGAAATGGGCTTTGGGATGGTTGACATAAGTTTGGACTAATTAAATGAATTAAGCAGCATTGCATCAGGAAGGATCTTTACTGTTACTATCACTTGTATCACATAAAAAGTCAACATTTAATAAGAGAAAATTGTTAGAATTTGACTTATTTAAAATAAATATTAATATGCATTATGCAGGGTTAATATTGTCTTTGATGTTAATTTTATAACAGTCTTTTTTTGTTGCTGTGCCAAAAATATACTTCAGTGTTTGATTCAGTTTTTTGTAATTGTTGCATTGAGAAATAAATAGTGCAGCACCAAAAGCACTATGATGAAACCCTGCAAAACCCTCTTTGTTGCAATCATAAACTATTTGCGGAAAATTGTTTCTGTTTCTAAATTTGTGACATATTTGTATAACAGGTCTTGTTTTGTTCTTATTCTTCTCACACAAACTACTCCATTTTATGGTTTCATTCCTGCATATTTTTTTTTTTTTGAATTTTATTGTGCATGATTTTAATATGTTTATTATTTTCAATTAGATACACAACTTTCACAGAATCATATACAAGTCTATTGATTTTCTAGCTAATCTGGTGTCCAAGAGACGAGACTGTAAAATTCAAAAATGTGTCCCATTGAATCTAATATAGGTAACTTAAAGTTAATAATTTACTGTAAATAATTTTGAATGTGTGAAGAATGGATTTCCCCAGCTGAGTCATGGTTTCTTACAAGGTTTCTTGCTTATCCTCTATAATTATATTTCACTGTAACAATCTGGTAGTATGTTAGAAACTTACTTTACAGGAACTGCGGGCAAAGAAAGAAAATTTAGTTTCATCAAGACTGTGTATGTGTGCAGTTTCACGCATTGTTTAAGGGTAATCATAGATGATGATTTCAACACCCTCACATGTTTGCTCAGTACAAAAATTACACAGAATGGCTTTTATACTGTGTGTTTGGAATACGTTAACATGACAATGTTCTTGTCTGATCAATGCCATAGCTGTCATTTTTCATGACATTTTTCATATTCTCTCCATTAAACTTCAGTCCCAAAACAGCAGGTTTAATGACATACTGTTAGGCTTTTATTACTTGCTATTATTATTTTAAAGACAGATGGAAATAAGTTGTGAAACTGCAACAATAATGAAACTCCCCTGCCTGCCAGTGGTTGGATATTCAGTACAGACTACAAATACATAACATTAAATGAGTAAAACATGAAAGACTTTTGATAATAAACTGGATTATTATTATTTATTTATTTTAAACAAAGACCAGCTATTTGACTTAAAATTGAATATACTGATCAGAAAACAAAACAGTGTTTTCTCAGCCTGCACTCACAGAGTTTCAGTCTGCTAAAGCATTCACAAGAATTTAAGAGGGTGTCCTATACGGTCCTTTTCTAGGTGTTCTTTAAGGAATGAGCGTATCTTCTCACTGAAAAGATTTGAATGGTAGTCTCTGGATTCTGCATCCGAAGTGAATCTCTTTTTATCCTTGCAGATGTCCTTCACTCCCCAGCTTATGACACCAACCTATCAAAGATTTTACAGATATCAAAAAAGTTCCTATTTATCAGCTTCTCTCAAATTAGTCTTTAATTTCACCCTGTAATATGTAACACATTGTACATGAGACTTTACAGCCACATCATCAATACTGTTTTCAAAAGAAAACTGAAATCTCACCTGAATCACTCGACCTTTTTTATTCACATAAGAGGCCCCACCTGAATCTCCTGTTACAAAATGCCATGCAGACACAAGAAAATATATGAGAATTGTATACATTTTTCAGATCTCTAATGATTAAATTGTTATCAATAAAACTGATGACCTAAACAGTAGATTAGAACTAAATACAAGCTGCCGTCTTGATGGCAAAAATCAAACATACCTTTGCAGGCAATATCATCTGTTTTTGGTTCAATACCACCACTGCACAGAAAATTGTCTGTAACTACTTCCCTGGCATTTTTCACATCGATTCCTTTTGCTTTTAATGCATCTTCGACACAAGCATCTCGCTAGAGAAAAAGTGCACCAAGAAGTGTTCTTATCTTGATGATGATGACTAAATATGTGTTTTTAATTCATAAGAGATTCAAATAATATGTTTTCTGATGTTTTTAACATATTTTATGTTCAATGCCTAAATTAAACCCAAGTGCTAGACAATGGTAGTACAGGATTGATTGTGTTAATTAATGACACTTTAAAGGCCCCATGAAATCAAAGTTAAATTGTTGTTGCTGTTAGTTGGTTTATATGATTGAGTAATTCTAAATGTTGACAATCTGAGAATATTTTACTTTAAAATGCTATGAGGTCTGACATTTCAAAGGAATAAACAGCCTCTGCATAAATAAACATAAATTAAGATTTTAAAACTACACATATTTAGAAATAAGAAAAATCATTACATATTTTCCAAGCTTGAATGCGATGTTTTTTATTGTTTTTGGACTATTGTCACTATCCATATCAGACGTGAAAGCAGCTTCCACAAGCTCGTTGCTCATTAGTATTTCCTCTGTAACAAATCATATAGAAGAAACTTTGACATTTTATGATTGATATGTTTCACTGCATAAAAGCAATGTCACATGTTTAATATGTACATTTAATTTAGGTTTCATACGATCTGATATGATTCTTAAAGGCATGCGGCATGTCTGACAGGGACTTACCATGTTTACTGCATGTCCCTTCACTTTCTGGAAGTTTCAGAGCTGCATTGGTTTCTTTGGTGCATGGGATGCAGATCGGTCTGTAGAGAAATACACATTATGTTATTTAATTAGTTCAGATTTTTTTTCTTCTTTTTTTCATATTCTTACTAAAGTAATATCACATGTTGAAGATCTGTGCTCCTCACCGTAGATTAGAACTGATATCAACAGGTTTTTCCAGCTGTATAAGAGCTACATCAAATTCATAATATTCCTGTATTCCCATTTCCTGTTTTGCGGTGAGGTTATAGTCAGGATGAATTACATATTTTTTTACTTTTACAACTGCAAAAGGAAATGTAAACATCATTAAAAAGTTTTTTGTTTGTTTGTATGTTTTTTAGGTCTGAAAATATGGACGTATCAGGACATACCCTTATCTTTTTCCAGTTTAACTGTTATCTTATCAGGTGTGTCTCCCTCTTTGAAGCAGTGAGCTGCTGTCAAGATGTAACTTGAGGTAACTAATGACCCCATGCAATTGGAACCTTTTGGAGGATGCTACATGAAGAGCAGAGAAGACTGATGTTCATAAAGCTCACATGGTTCAACTCTTTAGCCATAACATGCATGTTTCTTCTTCTTGTGGGAGAAAATTTTCCTTTAACTTCAATGAGTGTTTCCTTTAAGGTAATTGAGTTCTCTATATAATAAAATTATAAAAAGATTCTGCTCACAACAATGTTAATCTGTGCCAACCAGGGAAATGCACGGCGTTTATTTTCCAAGCCTTCCCACACAATCCCACACGATCCTACACTGGTGCTCTCATCTGTGTAAGGAAGCAGGTACACAAGAATTTAATCACTCATTACATACATGAGGTTCCTTAAATCAAGACTTAAAGAAACCATTCATTATTCTGGAAATGTAAATTCTGTCAACATATATTCACCTCCATGTAGATCCAAACCTGCATAACTTTCTCTCTTCCATAAAACACAAACGGAGACATTTTGTAGAATGTTCCCAAAATCTCACTGCTCATTCCACATATTCAAACTAGTGCATTCATACACACAAGATCTAATGATATTTTCCATCAATGGAATCAAACCTGACTTCTCACAGCTAAAGGCACCATGTTTGAACCATGTTTTTTTTTTTAACTGATGCATCCAAACAATAGTGTTATTGTAATTTTTTTTAGAGTTTAACATTAATTTCTCTTTTTGTGTTCCACAGAAAACATCAACAACATGAAGGTGATTAAATAATTACAGAAATTTCACTTTTGGGTGAAGAATAGATACAGTACCAATCATATTGTCAAACATCTCCTGAATCTTTGTCAAGTCTTGAAGCTTAAAGAAATATTTTTCTTGGTCCCTCTGTGACACTAAGCCATTTACGTCTTCTTGATTCACTTCTTCTCCAACTCCAAATACATAAAGATCTAGAAAGAGAGGACAGATCCATATCAATATGAAATCAATGATAAAGACTTCTAAACAAATATTTGTATTTTTTGCTGCCCCTGATGATACGGCTTGATAATGAAACACACTTTTAAAAATACTTAGTCATGGTCCAAGTCCAAGCAATTTGATTTAAAATATAATTATGATTAATACATTTCATTGCTCACCAAGTTTCTTCTCCTGCTTTGGATCATTTTTGGTGATAAGACTTTTGATCTGCTCCACTTTAGGTTTGGGATTCCCCCCCATGTTTGCGTGACCTATGAAGTAAGGTGAGATAAATTACAGTGAATATTTGCTTCAAAGTTGATTTCTATTCTAATTTGTAATATTATGCATGGGTATTTTATTAATATATTCATTTATTTGTTCTGATAAAGAACTTAAACTGAGTGTAAAATAATAAAACTACTGATACATATGCATATATATACTAAATTGTATGTAAATACTGATAAGTCAGTACCATCACTGAACAATATGACGATGTGTTGGGTCTCACTGAAGGCCGTTGCATTGTTGAGCTTCTCTATTTGCATGCTTTCGTGAATGGTTGAATAGACTTTGGCAATATTGGTACCTGTTTTTTCGCCTTTCTCTGTTTTTTTCACATCAGAATATTACAGTCAGCAGAGAAACATTTTCTGATTGAAACAAGTGACTAAATCTAAATTAAAATGAATCAAAATTGCAACATTAATTTTTTTTTTTTTTTTAAAGAATGTAAGATTTGTATATTTTTTACTATTACATTGGACAGAAATTAATAAATGTATTTTTCTCAAGTTAGACTTACATGTACTATTTTTGCACATTATTCTGTAATAATAATCTCTAAAAAATATAATTGTTGCCATGTATACAACAAGACTCAAAAAGAGACATTCAAACAGAATACTTACTCTCATAAGTAAAATCGTCCATATCTTTAAAAATATCCTCTAGGCTTGGTTTTCGCATTTTGAAGTTATTCATTTTGATTATCGGTGAAACATCTGTAGCAAACATCAGGATCTCATAGTTTGGGGAGACCGGGTAATAACTAATCTTTTGGGAAAGAGCATTGAGAATTTAAATATGTTAGTATGTATATGTATATGTATCTGATCGAAATGCTGGATTTCAGTGCAGTTAATGTTTTCATAATGTGAAACAGGATCTTCACTGAGATGCAGCAAGTATGCAGTGGATTGTGGGAGAACCTCCAGAAATTCACTAATGCTCGTTTTGGAGGTTTCTGACAATGATGAGGAGGTTAAAAGTCAAGTTCACTCTTGAAGAGCACTCAGTGTATCGCAATGGTAATTCTTCCTTTTCAAATATTTGTATTTATATTATTACAGAACCTTTAACATCAAAATCAACAACAATTAAATTAATGCTTTTAGATTTTAGGAAAGGCTGCATTATACATCAGTAGCCTAAACTTCACTTACAGCAACCTTTGAGGATTTAACAATCAACATACCTTGTCTAAGAGCAATTTAATGGTGGTTTTTGCATTGTGAAAATCCTCCTCATCTATGCTGTCAGATGCATCCACAGCAATGTAAATATCAAGATTTCCACCTTGATCCATAGTTATTTTCTTCCCCTGCTGCTCTAAAGACGGAACACAGAAAGAAGGAACACAGAATTTATGTTTAAATGTGTTGTGATTTTGTCTCTTTTTCTGAGCATGGAGTAGGGCGATAGAAAATACCATTTGTACAGTATAAAAGTCATTACACGTATGGAGAGTCCCCATAAACCATAAAAACCAGCATGTGTGTGATTAATGTTTCAAGTCAGGCAAAGTTACCTTCTTTTTCAACCTCTAGATTTGTCTTTAGAGAACTGCTGAAAGCTTCTGATGCTTCCTCTGGGGTGTCGTATGTGAAATCAGCTGTACAATATTTACAAAACAACAACATAATAGGTGCATTATCCAGAAAAGCTACTTTTTATTAGCTAAATCTTAGGGCCAACAACTTATTTTTGAGAAAGCATGTACTCCAAAACACATGATTTTGACATTTCGATGTAGCTAGAACAGTCACCGTAACATTGTGGCTCTGTTCCTGACCACTGGCCACCATCCTGACACACTCGCACTTTAGAACCAATCAAGGTCAATGGACTCTCACAGCGGTATGTGACTTTGTCGTCTATGTTAAACATGTTCCCTGCTCGACTGCTACCAGGGGGAACACCAGGATCAGGACAGTGATCAGCTGTGAGGCATTAATAAACAGACAAATGGAAGTTACGTTTGAAAACTACATTTCAGTTTAAATCAGACTAGTTCATAGAAACTGTTGTGTTTACATATTTACAAAGTAATAGAGATTACTCACAGTCACGTCCACAAATTGGTGTGCTGCCACTCCACTTCCCATTAGGCTTGCAAACACGGACCGCTGAGCCACGGAATGTATAATCAGAATGACACGAGTAGGTGGTTGTGTCATTTGCATAGTACTTGGCTTTATATGGAATCACCTCTCCATTCTCGAAAACACGAGGATTGGGACATGTGATCTCTAGAATAAATGCATGAATAAACACATACTGTAGAAGAGTATAACAAAAATAAATAAGTCCATCAATTATTCATGATATAATGACACAAAATAATGCCTTCTTTCTTACTTTTGCACTCTGGGGTTTTTCTGATTTTGGTCTTTGAGGTCCAGTGTCCATCTAGACAAAGACGTGACTGAACTGATGGGTAATATCCATTCGGACACATGTATCTTAGCAGACTTCCATGTGAATAGCTGTTAGAAAGAACAAAGCTCCCTCCAGTAATGTTTAGATTCTCTTTGGGACATGAACCATCTCTTTTGGACATCGAGGATGGAGCACCTGTAGTGAAAACAGCCAGATCATTGGAGGAGGCCACAAAAATATGACAGAAGTAACTTTTTGTCAATTGTTGCTGATTTATTTCCATTAAAAAAGAAAGAAAACAAGAAACAAGCCAAAATAGTTTTGTCTATGTATTTTGAATGCATTTATTTTAATAAGCAAAAAGACCTACCTGCAATAATTGTACATATCATTGCAAGCGTTAACCATTTCAACCGCTGTTTACACTCCATGTTGTTTAGTCCAAGTCTTCAGCTGAGATAAAAAAAAACACTCAGGCAAATGGACAGGGGGACATTTTTATAGTGAGGTCAGCAGGAGGATTTTATTTACATTCAGTGGTCAATGTTTAACCTCAAGTCAAATAAAGAAAATCAATTTCCCGGCAGACACAACAAAATAATTACCATCATTCGCACGCAATATATTTAACAATCACAAAAACCTAATTATGTTAAAACCTAAATGACATCTGGCATGGATTCTATTTGCTTTTTTCATTAAAATATAGATGTAGAAAACAGCTGAATTGTTAGGGGAATAGTGTCACCGAATATTTATTTTTAGGGTTAATAAATTGATCTTGGGTCCAGAGAACAACTCAAACTCAAGGGGTCATTTAAGAACAATTTTATTATTATATCAAAACATTCACCCTCCTTTTTAAAATGGCTGGAATCACACATTAACACAAACTACTGAATGAACATTTATTGATACATTAATAGCATATTATCAATGCACTGAAGGTATGACAGATGGTATGACGGTATGAAGGTGGAGGGAAAATATAGACTTGCTGAATGACAAATTGATACAAAATGGTAATTTATATTTTAAATTTATAATTAAAATCATTTTGTAAAAGCTAATATATATATATATATATAAAGGCAAAATACTTATCTTTGGAACCAAACAATGTGTTATTGACTTTGCTGGCAATAATAAACACATGACCTATTTTCATGGCATCTGTTTTAAATCTTCACTGTAAAAAATGACCGTATTTTAATGTAAAAAACTGTGAAAATGCTACAGTAAAAACCTATTAAATGGTTAACGGTAAGTTCCCCTGATATATAGGTCAAAAACTGACTGTAATAGACATTTCACCATTTTTGGAAGTGAAAAAGAATGTAAAATTTACAGGGAAAAAACATAAATTGACATTCCCAGAATTCCCTGCGTTGCATTTCAAATTGGATGTTTTGTTCTTCTTAGTTTTTTCTTGTCAGTTATGTTTGTTAGGGTTGTATGTTACATCTAATGTTGTTAAATTAATGTTTATTGCATATTTCAGTTTAATGATGAGTCTCACCATGATGGTGTTTAGTGTTTGTGTGAATGACACTGTGCACCTTCTATATATGTTATTATATAAAAGCTGCTTGTGATGGGCTTTGGTTCATCATGTGACTTTCTCATCACCACCTGCATTTAGTGGTTATCAGTGCATTACAAAGGTACAAAACAGATTTCAGTACTTCAATAGGTTGGTATATTAAAATTACACTCTTAAGAAAAATGGTTCTAAATAGTACCAGAAAAGGGTTCCCTTTCGAGGGAACTTCGAACTGCGTCCTCTAGGGGTCGCTATGGGGAACGTCGTCAGTGTGACCCGTGTCTGAAGCATACATACAAAAACACCACTTGTTGGCCGGCGACAGCCTATGACGTCACTACTGGCGCGAACCACAGTATAAAGGGGCGCCGGGAAAATACGTCATCCTCTTCTTCGTCTTCAATGACTGTTTTGTTTGAAGCGTGCAATCTACTATAGAAAAGGTAAGAACGACTTTTTACTGTTACTATGACGAGCACTAGCAAGGCGTTTAGGAGATGTGTGCATCCGTGTCCTTGTTATTTGACACCTGATGACACACATGATCTTTGCGTCTTTTGTTTGGGCGAGGAGCACGCACGCGATGTTCTCGAGGGAGCGATCTGCGTGCACTGTGAGTTTTTCTCGATGAGAAAGCTCCGCTTTCGTCTGTCTCTCTTTTCGAGGAAGGAGGGGCAGCCGTCTGTTTCCCACGGTTCAGGACCCACTGTTGCCGAGGCACGGAGGGGAATGATCTCATGGGGCTCGCAGGCGGAGCTGGCCGATGAGTTAGAGAGGGGGTTTTCCCTCTCGCGCTCGTCGGCCGCGAACGAGGGTGAGCGGCTGGATGATGATGATGCGATTTCGCTGACATCATCTGATCCAGCGGCTGGTGCTCTGCTGGGTTATGCCCAGGAAGAGCAGGAGATGTCTGAGGGTGATGAAGCTGAGGCTGAGCCCGATCAATCCTCCTGCCCTGCGTATGATGAGTTACTGGAGGTTATGGAACGCGCCACGGCGAGGCTTGACTTGCCGTGGAAGCGGGCCAAGATGGTGGCGCCGCGGGGTCGTCTCGATGAGCGTTATCTTTCTGGCCATAACCGCCCAGCTCGAGTGAGCCTCCCATTTCTTCCAGATCTCCATGCGGAGATTGAGAAGGAATGGAAAAAGCCATTTTCCGCACGCATCCACAGGTTTCAGCATACTAGTTATGCTAACGTGGAGGGGATGCGTGAAAACGGCTATGAGAGGATGCCCCCTGTGGAAGAGACGCTGGTCAGCTATCTCTCCGTGGGCGATACATCCTCTGTTAAGGCTCCCTCCTTGCCATCTAAGCCCCTTCAGGAAACATCTCGCTTAAATGGCAAGGCATATGCAGCAGCAGGTCAGGCTGTCGCTTCGTTGCACACGATGGCGGTGCTTCAGGCTTACCAGGCTGATCTGCTGAAAGACCTGGATAAGGGTCAGGGCTTGTCACCTGATGAAGTGGCTGAGCTGCGCCGCACCACAGATTTGGCTCTCCGTGCCACTAAGCAGGCCGCCACTGCTATGGGCAGGTCTATGGCGGCCATGGTGGTAACGGAGAGACATCTGTGGGTGAACCTGGCAGATATCGGGAAGAAAGAGAAGGGCTTTCTGCTCGATGCTCCGGTCTCGCCTTCCGAGCTTTTCGGTACCTCCGTTGAGACGGTGGTTGAGAAGTTTAGGGAGGCGAAGGCGCGCTCAGCAGCCTTCAAATCCTTCATTCCAAGAAGGTCCAGGTCTGAGCCCGAACAACGCAGGGGTCCTGGCCCATCTCCGTCTGGGGATCAGAGATGGGCACAGAAGGCTAGTGTCGCGGCTCGTGCCCCTCCCCCGCCTGCGGGTAGGGGTAGAGGGTGGTGCGGGTCAAAGAGAGGTAGGCAAGACCTGAGGGAGGTGTCCCAGACAAGGCGTTCTCAACGCTCTCGTCCGGACCGGAGTAAGAATTGAAACATCTACTCGCTTCCCTCGGGGGGCCTGTGAAACATTTATAAAGCCCTCATCTTCCCCGCTCTAATTCCCCTGCAACCATTGTACTCCACCTGACCGAGGTTAGGTGGGAACCTAGAAACCTGCACTTGTAACATTGCAGTCTCTATGCTGGACATATGATGTTTTTGGTGGAGTTCTATGTTTCATAGAAACTACCTTACTGATGGTTCGGACCCGACTCTTCGGACGTCGCCTCCTGGACTGATCTCATGCGCAGGAACCATGGATGGGTGAGTACGATCCAGTTCTACGGAAAAACTGGTATTGTGTAACCATTCTTTGCAGTATTTCTGGGAAACCTGTCGGTTTTTGTTTCGACTCAGTGCAGTGATGACCTCACTCGTCGATACTAGATCCAGGCTGGGATGAGACCCCTGGATCGTGTGGCCTAGTCGTAGGTCTCTGTGGAGCCTCCTTGGTCAGCAGGTCCCCAGCACTGCAATTCCAGGACCTGCGGGTCTTTTTAAAATATAATTCTGGACAAAGGGGGACACCGCCTTTTGAGGAAGGTGCATGGCTATCTGAGGATATCTATATACTAGCTCAGGGACTTCTCCCCTCTCGGGGGTTTTAAGTAGCATCTCCCTGAGCCCTTGCCTAGAGTGTTCCCCTGCTAGGATTGCGGCTACTGGAGGGCTACTGAGGTTTCAGGTAGTGGCTAGCATTGCTCCCCTCACCATAGAGGGTCACCTATGAGCATGCCGCTCCCTTCTGAGCGTCTGGGTTCCCTCTCGTGCTGAGAGTTGAGTTCCCCGCTCTCCGGAGCTGTCACAGTAGCCTCATGCTCTCCTGGTTGGTCGAGCCAGCAGCATATGGTAAGTGTGCACACTAAGTCTCTGTGCACTTTTCTAAAACCCACGTTGTGGTAAGATCGCACATCAAGTGTTTTGCGTTCTTTTCTAAAAATCCTGTACGGTAGGAGTTATGAGCTGCGGCTTCGTGCCCTTTCTTTGAGTTGGTCAGGCCCCGGTTTTCACCTTGGGCCCCACTCTACCTATGTATAGAGCATAAAGCCCCTCATCGTAGAGGGTCGTTTATGAGCACACTGCTCCCTGCCGAGCGCTGTGATTCAGCGGCCTCAGGTAGGTTGCTCTCCTTGTCGGTCGAGCTAGCATTGCTCCCCTCACCATAGAGGGTCACCGATGAGCATGCAGCTCCCTTCTGAGCGGTTGAGTTCCCTCTCATGCTGAGAGTGGAGCTCTCCGATGTCCGGAGCTCTGTGATTTTAGACGTTGCTCTCCCGGTACGGTCGAGCTAGCATTGTTCCCCTCACCATAGAGGGTCACCTATGAACATGCCGCTCCCATCCAAGGGCTGTGATTCAGTGGCCTCAGGTGCTCTCCGGGTCGGTCGAGCCAGTATTGCTCCCCTCATCAAGAGGGTCACCTATGAGCACTCTGCTCCCTTCCGAAGGCTGTGATGCAGCGGCCTCAGGTTGATAGGCCTCTCTCTGCCTCCCTGTTAGGTTGCTTTCCTTGTCGGTTGAGCACTCCCTTTTGAGCGTCTGAGTTCCCTGTAATGTTAGAGTGGGTTCTCCGCTCTCCGGTGCAGTCACAGCAGCCTCACTCTTGGCTGGCCGAGCTAGTATTGCTCCCCTCACTATAGAGGGTCACCTATGAGCATGCCGCTCCCTTCTGAGCTGTCACAGTAGCCTCAGGTTGTTAGGCTTCTTTATGTCTCCCTGCTAGGTTGCTCTCCTATGGTCGAGCTAGCATTGCTCCCCTCACTATAGAGGGTCACCTTTGAGCATGCCGCTCCCTTCCGAGCGTCTGAGTTCCCTCTCATTCTGAGAGTTGGGTCCTCCGCTTCCCAGAGCTCTGTGATGGTCGAGCTAGCATCGCTCCCCTCACCATAGAGGGTCACCTATGAGCAACGCTATTCCCTTCCGAGCACTGTGACTC
Organism: Schizothorax lantsangensis; assembly: GCA_027422415.1. NCBI lineage: Eukaryota > Metazoa > Chordata > Actinopteri > Cypriniformes > Cyprinidae > Schizothorax > Schizothorax lantsangensis. The sequence continues at coordinate 18,898 of JAPDDO010000430.1, forward strand.
CGCTCTCCAGAGCTGTCAGTCAGCAGCTTCAGGTTGTTAGGCCTCTTTAGGCCTCCCTGTTAAGTTGCTCACTTTGCGGCTCCCTAGAACAGTTTAAATCCATGTTATGGTAAGTGCGCACGCTAAGTCTCTGTGCACTTTCTAAAAATCCACGTTGTGGTAAGATCGCACATCAAGTGTTTTGCGTTCTTTCTAAAATCCTGTACGGTAAGTGTTACGCGCTGCGGCTTCGTGCCTTTCTTTGAGTTGGTCAGGCCCCGGTTTCGCCTTGGGCCCCACTCTACCTATTTCGCCCAATGCTCTGGGCTTGAAAGACAAATTAGTTTACGAGCGCTGTGATTCAGCGACCTCAGGTTGCTAGGCCTCTCTCTGCCTCCCTGTTACGTTGCTCTCCTTGTCGGTCGAGCTAGCATTGCTTCCCACACCATAGAGGGTCACCTATGAGCATGCCGCTCCCTTCTGAGCGTCTGAGTCTCTCATGCTGAGAGTTGAGTTCTCCGCTCTCCAGAGCTGTCACAGCAGCCTTATGCTCTCCTGGTTGGTCGAGCTAGCATTGCTCCCCTCTCTGTAGAGGGTCACATATGAGCATGCCACTCCCTTCTGAAGCGTCTGAGTTCCCTCTCATGCTGAGAGTTAGGTTCTCCACTCCCCAGAGCCCCTGGGTGACAGGCTACTATCCTAGGCACTTGGCCGTATCCCCTTAAAGGAATCTTTCTTATGATTCTAAGCCTTCGAGCTCTACCCTGGGTCCGGGAGTCCCGGCCCTTAACAGGTAAGTTCAGGGTATGCAGCTCGGGTCTTTGGCCGTAGGGGATAATGTCACTGACAGCCGTCTAACCGTCCCAGGGGCAACTCCCGTAGTCGGGTAGAGTTGGTACTTAGTGCTCGCCTTTTGTGCTTGGCTTGCACTCCCCTCAGCATGGTGGCGTGGGTATTCCGTTCCCCATAGCGACCCCTAGAGGACGCAGTTCGAAGTTCCCTCGAAAGGGAACGTCTCAGGTTACGTATGTAACCATGGTTCCCTGAGAGTAGGGAACGAGACACTGCGTCCTCTAGGGGTCGCTATGGGGAACGGAATACCCACGCCACCATGCTGAGGGAGTGCAAGCCAAGCACAAAAGGCGAGCACTAAGTACCAACTCTACCCGACTACGGGAGTTGCCCCTGGGACGGTTAGACGGCTGTCAGTGACAGTGACGTAGAGGACGCAGTAAGTTCCCTCGAAAGGGAACGTCTCAGGTTACGTATGTAACCATGGTTCCCTGAGAGTAGGGAACGAGACACTGCGTCCTCTAGGCGCGGTGCCATGCTTCGGACGCAAGCTTCAGACGAAGAAGTGGATGACGTATTTTCCCGGTGCCCCTTTATACTGTGGTTCGCGCCAGTAGTGACGTCATAGGCTGTCGCCGGCCAACAAGTGGTGTTTTTGTATGTATGCTTCAGACACGGGTCACGCTGACGACGTTCCCCATAGCGACCCCTAGAGGACGCAGTGTCTCGTTCCCTACTCTCAGGGAACCATGGTTACATACGTAACCTGAGACGTTCTTCGACTTGTAACAATAGCAGAACCCTTTTTAGTGCGAAATAGAACCTTTTTTATAGGGTTCCATACAGAACCATGCTTTGAAAATGCTATATAGGACCTTAATGGTGTTATAAATAACCTTTTAAATTATAGTTTTTCATTAATATTAGTATGTTAATATCATTAATATTAGTATTATTTGTATATATTATTTATTAATATTGTTTTTTTACCCCTCTATCTGTCTGGTCTTATAATCTATCTTACCTATCTTATATCTTATAATATACCTGTAATATCTTATAATATAAGTGTCTATTAGGGTTTTACATAAAATCAACAACAACAACAACAACAACGTGTCAATTTTATTATTTTTTTAATGATGTGAAATTGTAGCAATAATGACAGTGTTCTAACAACAGTTATTAGTAGAATACATTCATGAATGACAATGGACATTGAACATAAATAAATGCTTAAAAAAGTAATACAAAATAGAACGTAAAATAGTGTATTGAAGACCAAGCTCCAGTAAAATATCTTCACAATCCTCTATGATGCCTTTAAGTTAATCATTATCTGTATTTTGGTGTGATTGAATGGCAGTTTCTCTCTGCAGATGATGAGGTTGTAGCATCTGAAATACACAATTGAGTTTAGATATACAATGTGTCTCCTTTCATTTGTTTATGTGAAAACAATTGTTTATGAAGGCCAAAAGTAGGATGTGAGCACTTCACAATGTTAAAAGGAAAAAGTAATATAAAGTCATGGGATAGCTGGGTATGTTTATGCATAAACCCTAGTAATAAAAATATCTAACAAAATGGATCATAAATATAATATCTTTGTTACTTACTTAGTGAAGAAGAGGAGAATATCCTTAACTGAATAGAGCTGGTCACACGTACATGTTCTCTTAAACTAAAAACAGAAAAGACATAGAAAAACCAATTAGCATTTGAAAGTTATAATTTATACAGACTGAGTTTCAGTCTGCTAAAGCATTTACAAGAATTTAAGAGGGTGTCCTATACGGTCCTTTTCTAGGTGTTCTTTAAGGAATGAGCGTATCTTCACACTGAAAAGATTTGAATGGTAGTCTCTGGAGTCTGCATCCGAAGTGAATCTCTTTTTTTCCTTGCAGATGTCCTTCACTCCCCAGCTTATGACACCAACCTATCAAAGATTTTACAGATATCAAAAAAGTTCCTATTTCTCAGCTTCTCTCAAATTAGTCTTTAATTTCACCCTGTAATATGTAGCATTGTACATGAGACTTTACAGCCACATCATCAATATTGTTTTCAAAAGAAAACTGAAATCTCACCTGAATCACTCGACCTTTTTTATTCACATAAGAGGCCCCACCTGAATCTCCTGTTACAAAATGCCATGCAGACACAAGAAAATATATGAGAATTGTATACATTTTTCAGATCTCTAATGATTAAATTGTTATCAATAAAATGTATGACCTAAACAGTAGATTAGAACTAAATACAAGCTGCCGTCTTGATGGCAAAAATCAAACATACCTTTGCAGGCAACATCATCTGTTTTTGGTTCAATACCACCACTGCACAGAAAATTGTCTGTAACTACTTCCCTGGCATTTTTCACATCGATTCCTTTTGCTTTTAATGCATCTTCGACACAAGCATCTCGCTAGAGAAAAAGTGCACCAAGAAGTGTTCTTATCTTGATGATGATGACTAAATATGTGTTTTTAATTCATAAGAGATTCAAATAATATGTTTTCTGATGTTTTTAACATATTTTATGTTCAGTGCCTAAATTAAACCCAAGTGCTAGACAATGGTAGTACAGGATTGATTGTGTTAATTAATGACACTTTAAAGGCCCCATGAAATCAAAGTTAAATTGTTGTTGCTGTTAGTTGGTTTATATGATTGAGTAATTCTAAATGTTGACAATCTGAGAATATTTTACTTTAAAATGCTATGAGGTCTGACATCTCAAAGGAATAAACAGCCTCTGCATAAATAAACATAAATTAAGCTTTTCAAACTACACATATTTAGAAATGAGAAAAATCATTACATATTTTCCAAGCTTGAATGCGATGTTTTTTATTGTTTTTGGACTATTGTCACTATCCATATCAGACGCGAAAGCAGCTTCCACAAGCTCGTTGCTCATTAGTATTTCCTCTGTAACAAATCATATAGAAGAAACTTTGACATTTTATGATTGATATGTTTCACTGCATAAAAGCAATGTCACATGTTTAATATGTACATTTAATTTAGGTTTCATACGATCTGATATGATTCTTAAAGGCATGCGGCATGTCTGACAGGGACTTACCATGTTTACTGCATGTCCCTTCACTTTCTGGAAGTTTCAGAGCTCCATTGGTTTCTTTGGTGCATGGGATGCAGATCGGTCTGTAGAGAAATACACATGATGTTATTTAATTAGTTCAGATTTTTTTTTCTTCTTTTTTTCATATTCTTACTCAAGTAATATCACACGTTGAAGATCTGTGCTCCTCACCGTAGATTAGAACTGATATCAACAGGTTTTTCCAGCTGTATAAGAGCTACATCAAATTCATAATATTCCTGTATTCCCATTTCCTGTTTTGCGGTGAGGTTATAGTCAGGATGAATTACATAATTTTTTACTTTTACAACTGCAAAAGGAAATGTAAACATCATTAAAAAGTTTTTTTTTGTTTGTATGTTTTTTAGGTCTGAAAATATGGACGTATCAGGACATACCCTTATCTTTTTCCAGTTTAACTGTTATCTTATCAGGTGTGTCTCCCTCTTTGAAGCAGTGAGCTGCTGTCAAGATGTAACTTGAGGTAACTAATGACCCCATGCAATTGGAACCTTTTGGAGGATGCTACATGAAGAGCAGAGAAGACTGATGTTCATAAAGCTCACGTGGTTCAACTCTTTAGCCATAACATGCATGTTTCTTCTTCTTGTGGGAGAAAATTTTCCTTTAACTTCAATGAGTGTTTCCTTTAAGGTAATTGAGTTCTCTATATAATAAAATTATAAAAAGATTCTGCTCACAACAATATTAATCTGTGCCAACCAGGGAAATGCACGGCGTTTATTTTCCAAGCCTTCCCACACAATCCCACACGATCCTACACTGGTGCTCTCATCTGTGTAAGGAAGCAGGTACACAAGAATTTAATCACTCATTACATACATGAGGTTCCTTAAATCAAGACTTAAAGAAACCATTCATTATTCTGGAAATGTAAATTCTGTCAACATATATTCACCTCCATGTAGATCCAAACCTGCATAACTTTCTCTCTTCCATAAAACACAAACGGAGACATTTTGTAGAATGTTCCCAAAATCTCACTGCTCATTCCACATATTCAAACTAGTGCATTCATACACACAAGATCTAATGATATTTTCCATCAATGGAATCAAACCTGACTTCTCACAGCTAAAGGCACCATGTTTGAACCATGTTTTTTTTTTTAACTGATGCATCCAAACAATAGTGTTATTGTAATTTTTTTTAGAGTTTAACATTAATTTCTCTTTTTGTGTTCCACAGAAAACATCAACAACATGAAGGTGATTAAATAATTACAGAAATTTCACTTTTGGGTGAAGAATAGATACAGTACCAATCATATTGTCAAACATCTCCTGAATCTTTGTCAAGTCTTGAAGCTTAAAGAAATATTTTTCTTGGTCCCTCTGTGACACTAAGCCATTTACGTCTTCTTGATTCACTTCTTCTCCAACTCCAAATACATAAAGATCTAGAAAGAGAGGACAGATCCATATCAATATGAAATCAATGATAAAGACTTCTAAACAAATATTTGTATTTTTTGCTGCCCCTGATGATACGGCTTGATAATGAAACACACTTTTAAAAATACTTAGTCATGGTCCAAGTCCAAGCAATTTGATTTAAAATATAATTATGATTAATACATTTCATTGCTCACCAAGTTTCTTCTCCTGCTTTGGATCATTTTTGGTGATAAGACTTTTGATCTGCTCCACTTTAGGTTTGGGATTCCCCCCCATGTTTGCGTGACCTATGAAGTAAGATGAGATAAATTACAGTGAATATTTGTTTCAAAGTTGATTTATATTCTAGTTTGTAATATTATGCATGGGTATTTTATTAATATATTAATTTATTTGTTCTGATAAAGAACTTAAACTGAGTGTAAAATAATAAAAGTACTGATACATATGCATATATATACTAAATTGTATGTAAATACTGATAAGTCAGTACCATCACTGAACAATATGACGATGTGTTGGGTCTCACTGAAGGCCGTTGCATTGTTGAGCTCCTCTATTTGCATGCTTTCGTGAATGGTTGAATAGACTTTGGCAATATTGGTACCTGTTTTTTCACCTTTCTCTGTTTTTTTTTTCACATCAGAATATTACAGTCAGCAGAGAAACATTTTCTGATTGAAACAAGTGACTAAATATAAATTAAAATGAATCAAAATTGCAACATGAATTTTTTTTTTTTTAAAGACTAAGATTTGTATAATTTTTACTATTACATTGGACAGAAATGAATAAATGTATTTTTCTCAAGTTAGACTTACATGTACTATTTTTGCACATTATTCTGTAATAATAATCTCTAAACAATATAATTGTTGCCATGTATACAATAAGACTCAAAAAGAGACATTCAAACAGAATACTTACTCTCATAAGTAAAATCGTCCATATCTTTAAAAATATCCTCTAGGCTTGGTTTTCGCATTTTGAAGTTATTCATTTTGATTATCGGTGAAACATCTGTAGCAAACATCAGGATCTCATAGTTTGGGGAGACCGGGTAATAACTAATCTTTTGGGAAAGAGCATTGACAATTTAAATATGTTAGTATGTATACAGTATGTATATGTATCTGATCGAAATGCTGGATTTCAGTGCAGTTAATGTTTTCATAATGTGAAACAGGATCTTCACTGAGATGCAGCAAGTATGCAGTGGATTGTGGGAGAACCTCCAGAAATTCACTAATGCTCGTTTTGGAGGTTTCTGACAATAATGAGGAGGTTAAAAGTCAAGTTCACTCTTGAGAGCACTCAGTGTATCACAATGGTAATTCTTCCTTTTCAAATATTTGTATTTATATTATTACAGAACCTTTAACATCAAAATCAACAACAATTAAATTAATACTTTTAGAGTTTAGGAAAGGCTGCATAATACATCAGTAGCCTAAACTTCACTTACAGCAACCTTTGAGGATTTAACAATCAACATACCTTGTCTAAGAGCAATTTAATGGTGGTTTTTGCATTGTGAAAATCCTCCTCATCTATGCTGTCAGATGCATCCACAGCAATGTAAATATCAAGTTTTCCACCTTGATCCATAGTTATTCTCTTCCCCTGCTGCTCTAAAGACAGAAGGAACACAGAATTTATGTATAAATGTGTTGTGATTTTGTCTCTTTTTCTGAGCATGGAAACTATTAATGAAGATTTAAAAAAGGTGTGTGTGTATGTATGCGTGTTTATGTGGTTTATGAGGACACAAATTTGTATAATGACATGGGTATGACAACGTGAAGGTGATTTATGAGGACACGTTCGGTGTCCTCGTAATTCAAAAGGCTTATAAATCATAAATAATGAGTTTTTTTGAAAATCTAAAAATGCACACAGTATCCTGTAAGGGGTAGGTTTAGGTGTAGGGTTGGTGTAGGGCGATAGAAAATACCGTTTGTACAGTATAAAAACCATTACGCGTATAGAGAGTCCCCATAAACCATAAAAAACAGCATGTGTGTGATTAATGCTTCAAGTCAGGCAAAGTTACCTTCTTTTTCAACCTCTAGATTTGTCTTCAGAGAACTGCTGAAAGCTTCTGATGCTTCCTCTGGGGTGTCGTATGTGAAATCAGCTGTACAATATTTACAAAACAACAACATAATAGGTGCATTATCCAGAAAAGCTACGTTTTATTAGCTAAACCTTAGGGCCAACAACTTATTTTTGAGAAAACGTACTACAAAAAACATGATTTTGACATTTTGATGTAGCTTGAAGACTCACCGTAACATTGTGGCTCTGTTCCTGACCACTGGCCACCATCCTGACACACTCGCACTTTAGAACCAATCAAGGTCAATGGACTCTCACAGCGGTATGTGACTTTGTCGTCTATGTTAAACATGTTCCCAGCTCGACTGCTACCAGGGGGAACACCAGGATCAGGACAGTGATCAGCTGTGAGGCATTAATAAACAGACAAATGGAAATTACGTTTGAAAACTACATTTCAGTTTAAATCAGACTAGGGGTTGAACGACTTCTGATTTTTTAAAGTCGACTTTTATGTTTTGAAAGTCGAGTCGAAGTTGACTAGTCGCTGATGACGTCATTAATGAACAAATAAGCCTGGAGTTGTGACTCAAACACCTTGTGCAAAGCTGGCATATGACACAGCGCTACCCACCTGGCTATTGCTCCTATAGTTATTTTGTCTTTGGGTCGTTATATTTCTCACAGATTTCTGCTCGTTCTAAACCAGATACAGATAAGTAGCACAGTAAAGATTACGGTCATATGAATGCATTAGAGAGCGATTGCATGTGTGAATTAATTCTACCTGGGAGCGTCTCTCTACTAGTAGGGAAGCTGCGGGATTAAGTTAAGAAATATATGCTAGAAATTTTCAGTTTCTAAGCTATTTTATTGAGAAATCACAGAACAGTGTTGACAATACATTGCTGAATGATTGTGTGTGCGCGCGATGTGCGCGTGATGTACGCGCAACTGTCTGAATCCTATGTGTGTGCGTTACAGTACAGCAGCGCTTTAGATTAGAACGGAGCAGTGACGGCGCTACACCGGGGCTAGGGGGGCTATAGCCCAGTCAGAATTTTGAATAGCCCCGGTTTAGCCCCCCCAATAAGGGGACAAGATGACCCGTTTTTCCCGGGACAGTCCCGTATTTCAGCTCTATTTTTAGTGTCCCGCGAGAACAGCCTAATCAAAGGCAACCAAGCTAGTCGTAGAACAAATTTACGTCTTTTGTTTGGGCGAGGAGCACGCACGTAATGTTCTCGAGGGAGCAATCTGCGTGCACTGTGAGTTTTTCTCTATGAGAAAGCTCCGCTCTCGTCTGTCTCTCTTTTCAAGGGAGGAGGGGCAGCCGTCTGCTTCCTGCAGGTCAAGACCCACTGTTGCCGAGGCACGGAGGGGATTGAACTCGTGGGGCTCGCAGGCGGAGCTGGCTGATGAGTTAGAGAGGGAGCTTTCCCTCTCGCACTCATCGGCCGCGAACGAGGGTGAGCGGCTGGATGATGATGATGCAATCTCGCTGACATCATCTGATCTAGCTGCTAGTGCTCTGCTGGGTTATGCCCAGGAAGAGCAGGAGATGTCTGAGGGTGATGAAGCTGAGGCTGAGCCCCGATCAATCCTCCTGCCCTGCGTATGACGAGTTACTGGAGGTTATGGAACGCGCCACGGCGAAGCTTGACTTGCCGTGGAAGCGGGCCAAGATGGACGCATCAGGGTAAAAAATAAATAAAATAAGCAACGAGCCTGAAGCTCGTTGCTTCAGGCATACCAGGCTGATCTGCTGAAAGACCTGGATAAGGGTCAGGGCTTGTCACCTGATGAAGATCCAGGTCTGAGCCCGAACAATGCAGGGGTCCTGGCCCATCTCCGTCTGGGGATCAGAGATGGGCACAGAAGGCTAGTGTCGCGGCTCGTGCCCCTCCACCGCCTGCGGGTAGGGCTAGAGGAAGGCACGGGTCAAAGAGAAGTAGGCAAGACCTGAGGGAGGTGATCCAGATGAGGCGTTCTCAACGCTCTCGTTCGGACCAGAGTAAGACTTGAACATCTAATCCCTTCCCTCGGGGGGCCTGTAGAAAACAAGCCCTCATCTTCCCCTCTCTAATTTCCCTGCAGCCAACGTTAACTCCACCTGACCGAGGTTAGGTGGGAACCTAGAAACCTGCGTTTTAAAAACATTGCAGTCTATATGGACTAATGATGTTTTGGTTAAGTTCTATGTTTCATAGAAACTACCTTACTGATGTTCCGGACCCGACGCCTCCGGGACTGATCTCATGCGCAGGAACCATGGATGGGTGAGTACGATCCAGTTCTACGGTTCACTGGTATTGTGTAGCCATCCTTTGCAGTATTTCTGGGACCTGTCATTTGGTGTGTTTCACCTCTTGCTTTCGACGCAGTGCAGTGATGACCTCACTCGTCGATACTAGATCCAGGCTTGGATGAGAGCCCTGTTCCCAGGCCGCATACTCCTGGATCGGGCGGCCCAGTCGTAGGTTTCTGTGGGAGCCTCCTGGGACATCAGGAGCACAATTCCAGGACCCGCGGGTCTTTTTACTATCAGTTTCTTGGCAGGGGAAGGTGCATGGCTATCTGAGGATATCTATGTGCTAGCTCAGGGACTGCTCCCCTTCCGGGGGTTTTTAAGTAGCAATCTCCCTGAGCCCTTGCCTAGAGTGTTCCCCTGCTAAGATTGTGGCTCTGCAGGGCTTACCGAGGTTTCAGGCAGTGGCTAGCATTGCTCTCCTCACTATAGAGGGTCACCTATGAGCATGCCGCTCCCTTCTGAGCGTCTGAGTTCCCTCTCGTGCTGAGTGTTGAGTTCTCCGCTCTTCGGAGCTGTCACAGCAGCCTCATGCTCTCCTGGTTGGTCGAGCCAGCATTGCTCCCCTCACCATAGAGGGTCTCCTATGAGCATGCCGCTCCCTTCTGAGCGGTTGAGTTCCCTCTCATGCTGAGAGTTAAGTTCTCCGCTCCCCAGAGCTCTGAGTCAGCATATGGTAAGTGTGCACGCTAGTCTCTGTGCACTTTCTAAAATCCACATTGTGGTAAGATCGCACATCAAGTGTTTTGCGTTCTTTCTAAAATCCGGTACGGTAGGGGTTACGCGCTGCGGCTTCATGCCCTTTCTTTGAGTTGGTCAGGCCCCGGTTTCACCTTGGGCCCCACTCTACCTATGTATAGAGCCAGCATTGCTAAAGCCCCTCATCTTAGAGGGTCACTTATGAGCACACTGCTCCCTTCCGAGCGCTGTGATTCAGCGGCCTCGGGTAGGTTGCTCTCCTTGTCGGTCGAGCTAGCATTGCTCCCCTCACCATAGAGGGTCACCTATGAGCATGCCGCTCCCTTCTGAGCATCTGAGTTCCCCCTCATGCTGAGAGATGAGTTCTCCGCTCTCCGGAGCTGTCATTCAGCAGCTTCAGGTTGTTAGGCCTCTTTAGGCCTCCCTGTTAAGTTGCTCGCTTTACGGCTCCCTAGAATATTTAAATCCATGTTATGGTAAGTGCGCACGCTAAGTCTCTGTGCACTTTCTCAAGCCACATTGTGGTAAGATCGCACATCAGGTGTTTTGCGTTCTTTCTAAAATCCTGTACGGTAAGGGTTACGCGCTGTGGCTTCGTGCCTTTTCTTTGAGTTGGTCAGGCCCCGTTTTTACCTTGGGCCCCACTCTACCTATGTATTACATTGGACATGCTTTCCTTATGGTCGAGCTAGCATCGCTCCCCTCAACATAGAGGGTCATCTATGAGCATGCCGCTCCCTGCTGAGCTCCTTGGTGGCTTATGAGCACATTGCTCCATTCCGAGCGCTGTGATTCAGCAGTCTCAGGTAGGTTGCTCTCCTTGTTGGTCGAGCTAGCATTACTCCCCTCACCATAGAGGGTCACCTATGAGCATGCCGCTCCCTTCTGAGCATCTGAGTTCCCTCTCATGCTGAGAGTTAGGTTCTCCGCTCCCCAGAGCTGTCACAGCAGCCTCATGCTCTCCTGGTTGGTCGAGCTAGCATTGCTCCCCTCACCGTAGAGGGTCACCTATGAGCATGCCGCTCCCTTCTGAGCTTCTGAGTTTCCTCTCATGCTGAGAGTTAGGTTCTCCACTCCCCAGAGCTCGAATCAGCAACTTCAGGTTGTTAGGCCTCTCTAAACTGCCTCCCTGTTAAGCTGCTCGTTTGTGGGTAATAACAGCCTCTGTGATTCACTAGAACGGGTAAAATCCATGCTATGGTAAGTGCGCACGCTAGTCTCTGTGCACTTTCTAAAATCCACGTTGTGGTAAGATCGCCCATCAAGTGTTTTGCATTCTTTCTAAAATCCTGTACGGTAGGGGTTACGCGCTGCGGCTTCGTGCCCTTTCTTTGAGTTGGTCAGGCCCCGGTTTCACCTTGGGTCCCACTCTACCTATGTATTACAGTAATACAGACTTGAACAGGGTGTTGCTACCAAGGGTCTGTTGAGACGGTTCCCTCAGTGAGCTCATGCAGAGCAAGCGGTAGCCCCTGGGTGACAGGCCAGGACCTAGCTACTATCCTATGCACTTGGCCGTATCCCCTTAAAGGAATCTTTTCTTATGATTCTAAGCCTTTGAGCTCTACCCTTGGTCCGGGAGTCCCGGCCCTTAACAGGTAAGTTTCAGGGTATGCAGCTCAGGTCTTTGGCCGTAGGGGATAACGTCACTAACAGCTGTCTAACCGTCCCAGGGGCAACTCCCTTAGCCGGGTAGAGTTGGTACTTAGTGCTCGCCACTTGTGCTTGGCTTGCACTCCCCTCAGCATGGTGGTGTGGGTATTCCGTTCCCCATAGCGACCCCTTGAGAACGCAGTACGAAGTTCCCTCGAAAGGGAACGTCTCAGGTTACGTATGTAACCATGGTGCCCTGAGAGTAGGTAACGAGACACTGCGTCCTCTAGGCACGGTGCCATGCTTCGGACGCAAGCTTCAGATGAAGAAGTGGATGACGTATTTTCCCGGCACCCCTTTATACTGTGGTCGCGCCGGTAGTGACGTCATAGGCTGTCGCCGGCCAACAGGTGGTGTTTTTGTATGTATGCTTCAGACACGGGTCACGCTGATGGCGTTCCCCATAGCGACCCCTAGAGGACGCAGTGTCTCGTTCCCTACTCTCAGGGAACCATGGTTCCCTATCAGTCAGTCACGTTCGACGTAACGTCAGTGTGACTGACTAATGGGATCTCGCTCGAGAGCCCAATCATCTTCGAGTGTTAACAAAACAAGCCAATGATAGTTGGCGTGCGTGTTTCGCCACGCGCACCCCGCCCCGCAGCGCGGGTATAAAAGGAGAGCGCGTGCAAACGCACATCAGCTTTTCGCTTCGGAGCCAAGCCTTTCAGTGCGAGTCTCTGAGAGTGTCTACAGACAGCTACAGTGTTGGTGTTACGGCGCGTCAGCGGAGGTTGCTATCCAGTGCTGCTGCTTCTCTGACGGCGTGCTGCAGCTCTCCAACTGCGGTCACACCGCAACCTTCCCTGTGCGCTTCAGCACTTTTCTAAAAGAGCATTTCTTTTCAAAAAAGAGCAAATTCTAAAAGAGCTCCACGAGCGACGGGCGTCTTTTTAAAGATGGCTTCCCGCTCGTGTGTTTCTGGATGTGGTCGTTTCCTGGCTTCATCTGATGGTCACGATCGCTGTGTCTCGTGCTTGGGCTTTCAGCACGCTGAGGCAGCGCTCGTGGATGACTCATGTTCTCTGTGTGGGAACATGACCATCGCGATGCTGTGCTCCAGATACCTCCTCGTCAAGCGGGGGGGTATCCCCCTTGCCATACCCCGTTCTAGTTCCTCCGGTTCTCGGAGGGCTACTTCGGCTCATGGTCAGGGTGACTTGAGGATCACAGTGAAAGCTTCCCCGTCGAGTGCGTCTCCACGGGCCTCTCACTCCTCTAGCGCATCGCACCGTCTGGGGTTTCCGGACGGGTTTGTGGAGTCCTCGGACAGGGCGGGGCCCAGCATCTCGTTCGGAGCTCCAGCAGGTGACAGGATGTCGATCACTGCATCGGGGGATGAGCTAGGTTCTGGAGATGATGATTTGGCTGCGCTGCCTCCATCAGGAAGAGTGGCGTTGCCCGAGTCAGATCCAGAACTGACTGCTATGCTTTCCCGGGCCGCTGAGAGTGTCGGGCTGCACTGGAGGCCTCCTCCTTCTCCCGAATGCTCGAGGCTGGACGATTGGTTCCTGGGGGCGCAGGCCGATCGCCGGCAACCGCCTCGGTTCCATTCTTCCCGGAAGTGCATGAGGAGGTGACTAGGTCTTGGAAGGCAGAAAAAGGTTCTCGTCCGCTCTGACGGCCAAGGCTTACAGTGCTGCTGGACAGGCCGCTTCCGCCCTGCACGCCATGGCCCTCCTGCAAGTCCACCAGGCCAAGGCGTTAAAGCAGTTGCAAGAGGGTGGTGTTGACCCAGCTGGTTTGCAGGAACTGCGCACAGCGACGGACCTCGCCCAGCGGGCGACGAAAGTCACTGCGCGGGCCCTGGGTCAGACGATGTCCACGTTGGTGGTCCAGGAGCGCCACCTATGGCTGACCTTGGCGGATATGAGGGAGTCTGACAAACACCGTTTCTTAGACTCCCCGATCTCCCAGGCCGGCCTATTCGGCGAAGCGGTGGAGGGCTTTGCCCAACAGTTCTCCGCCGCACAACAGCAGACGGAGGCGTTTCGACATATCCTGCCCCGGCGGTCCGCTGCTGTCTCCACCCCACCGCCGGCTGCAGCCCCTCCGTCTGCTCGTCGCCGAACACGCCCTCCTGCGGCCTCCACCTCCGCTCCAGCTCGGCCTCAGCAGCAGCCTTCACAACGGCCACAGCGTGGAGCTGGCCGCAGGAAAGTGGCGCAGCCCGTCTCTGCCCCTGCCAAACCTGTGAAGTGCCAGGGCAAGCAGCGGTCCTGAGACGGGCGACCCGGAGTCTCTGGATCCTGCTCTTCAGGAGATGGTGACCGCACCACTCCTTCCCCCGGAGGAGGGCCGGGTGGAGAATCTTTTGTTCCCTTTTTATTCTGTTCCGCCACTGGCTCTCCAGCCAGTGGTACCCAAAACCTCAAAAAAAGAGCAGTTTCCTTTTTCTCCGGGTCCCAAGAGGACGAGGATGGCAGTGCACGAGACCCAGTCTCCACACTCCCGTCCCCCTCTCCTTTCGCCTATGAGCAGCAGGGTCCGGTCCGAGGACGCGATGCCTTCTCCCGCGCCCCCTGCTCAGCCTTGGAGCCAGGTAAGTGTCGCACTGCGCACTCAGACCCCACTTCGGAACGCACTGCCTTCCGAGTCGGGCCCCTGTGCTCCACTTCGCTGCCCCACCGCGGGTACGTCTGTGGTTTCCCTGGTCCTGCTTGTACGGTCTCTGCGGGCCTGGCTAGCGCTCCCCAGGCCGTCTCGCTGGCTCATGAGAACCATCAGACTTGGCTACGCGATTCAGTTCGCCCGGCGTCCTCCCAAGTTCAGGGGCGTTCGGTGCACCTCTGTGTTGAGCAAGGATGCCCCTCTCTTGCATGCGGAAATCGCAGTCCTGCTGGCGAAGGACGCGATAGAGCCGGTCCCTCCAGCCGAGATGAAGTCGGGGTTTTACTGCCCGTACTTCATCGTACCCAAGAAAGGCGGTGGGTTACGACCAATCTTGGACCTGCGCGTCCTGAACCGGGCCCTTCACAAGCTCCCGTTCAGGATGCTGACGCAGAGACGCATTTTTCAATGCATCCGTCCGTTCGATTGGTTCGCAGCGATCGACCTGAAGGACGCGTACTTTCATGTCTCGATCCTCCCTCGACACAGACCGTTTCTCCGCTTTGCGTTCGAAGGGCGAGCATATCAGTACAAAGTCCTCCCCTTCGGGCTATCCCTGTCGCCTCGTGTCTTCACCAAGGTCGTGGAGGCAGCCCTTGTTCCATTAAGGGAAGCAGGCATTCGCGTTCTCAACTACCTCGACGACTGGCTCATATTGGCCCAGTCTCGAGCACTGTTGTGCGAACACAGGGACACGGTGCTCAGCCACCTCAGCCGGTTGGGGCTTCGGGTCAACTGGGAAAAGAGCAAACTCTCCCCCGTGCAGAGGATCTCTTTTCTCGGCATGGAGTTGGACTCGGTCAACCTCACAGCACGTCTCTCGGTGGAGCGTGCTCAGTCGATGCTGAACTGCCTGGAGTCTTTCCAGCGCAAGAGGGCGGTTCCACTGAAACACTTTCAGAGGCTCCTGGGGCATATGGCATCCGCAGCCGCTGTCACGCCGCTCGGATTGCTTCATATGAGACCGCTTCAGCATTGGCTTCACGACCGGGTCCCGAGATGGGCATGGCGACGCGGCACGTAC
This sequence comes from Schizothorax lantsangensis, assembly GCA_027422415.1. Taxonomy (NCBI): domain Eukaryota; kingdom Metazoa; phylum Chordata; class Actinopteri; order Cypriniformes; family Cyprinidae; genus Schizothorax; species Schizothorax lantsangensis. The sequence goes on from JAPDDO010000430.1 coordinate 34,548, forward strand.
CGGGTCTCAGTTCCCCCGTCCTGCCGTCAGACCTTCGGCCCGTGGTCGGATCTTGCTTTTCTTCGGGCAGGAGTTCCCCTAGGGCAAGTATCCAGGCATGTTGTTGTGTCAACAGATGCCTCTGCCATGGGCTGGGGAGCCATGTGCAATGGGCATGCAGCTGCAGGGCTCTGGACAGGGTCCCGGTTGCAGTGGCATATCAATTGCCTCGAGTTGCTAGCAGTATGGCTTGCTCTGCGCCGCTTCAAAGGGCTGCTACACGACAAGCATGTACTGGTCCGTACGGACAACACCGCGACCGTTGCGTACATCAACCACCAGGATGGTCTACGCTCCCGTCGCCTGTCGCAACTCGCCCGCCATCTCCTCCTTTGGAGTCAGAAGCATCTGAGGTCGCTTCGCGCCGTTCATATCCCTGGCGAGCTCAATCGTGCAGCCGACGAGCTCTCACGTCAGCCCGCCCTTCCGGGAGAATGGCGACTCCACCCCGAGGTAGTCCAGCTGGTTTGGAGACGCTTCGGGGACGCTCAGGTAGACCTGTTTGCCTCGTCGGACACGTTCCACTGCCAGCTGTTTTACTCCCTGTCCGAGGGGACCCTCGGCACGGACGCGCTGGCACACAGCTGGCCTCGGGGTCTACGCAAATATGCGTTTCCCCCAGTGAGCCTTCTCGCACAGATCCTGTGCAAGGTCAGGGAGGACGAGGAGCAGGTCCTCTTGGTGGCGCCGTACTGGCCCAATCGGACTTGGTTCCCAGAACTAATGCTCCTCGCGACAGCCCCTCCTTGGCAAATTCCTCTGAGGAGGGATCTCCTTTCTCAGAGAGGGGGCACCCTCTGGCACCCGCGTCCAGACTTGTGGAATCTCCACGTATGGTCCTTGGACGGGACGCAGAGGTTCTAGATGGGCTACCTCCATCGGTAGTAAACACCATCACTTCAGCTAGAGCCCCGTCTACAAGACACGCTTACAGGCTGAAGTGGAACCTGTTCGTCGATTGGTGCTCTTCCTGCCGGGAAGACCCCCGGACATGCCCGATCGCGGTCGTGCTCTCTTTCCTGCAAGATGGGTTGGAGCGAAGGCTGTCTCCCTCCACCCTCAAAGTGTATGTCGCCGCTGTTGCCGCACATCACGATGCAGTAGACGGTAAGTCTGTGGGGAAGCACGACTTGGTCGTCAGGTTCCTCAGAGGGGCAAGGAGGTTAAATCCTCCGCGCCCTCATCTGGTACCATCTTGGGATCTCCCCTCGGTCCTCACGGCCTTGAAGGAGGAGCCCTTCGAGCCTCTGCAGTCAGTAGAGCTTAAGTTTCTGTCGTTAAAGACAGTGCTCCTCACTGCATTGGCCTCGGTCAAGAGGGTGGGGGACCTGCAGGCATTCTCGGTCGACGATTCGTGCCTAGAATTCGGGCCGGCTCACTCTCACGTTGTCCTGAGACCCCGGCCTGGATATGTGCCCAAAGTTCCCACCACGCCCTTCAGGGATCAGGTGGTGAACTTGCAAGCGCTGCCCCGGGAGGAGGCAGACCCAGCCATTGCTCTGCTCTGTCCCGTCCGCGCTTTGCGCGTTTACGTGGACCGCACGCAGAGCTTCAGGACCTCAGACCAGCTCTTTGTCTGCTTCGGAGGACAGCAGAAGGGAAAGGCTGTCTCCAAACAGAGACTTGCCCACTGGATAGTGGAGGCGATAGTCTTGGCCTATCAGGCCCGGCGCTTACCGTGCCCCCTTGGTGTGAGAGCACACTCTACAAGAGGTGTTGCTTCCTCTTGGGCTTTGGCGCGGGGCGCCTCGATAGCAGACATTTGTAGAGCTGCCGGCTGGGCGGCACCTAACACATTTGCGAGATTTTACAATCTCCGTGTAGAGCCCGTGTCCTCCCGTGTACTTGGCTCAGGTGGCCAGTAACACTGGGACACTGCTCGGTGTCAATCACGCTTGCTGCGCCATTCCCCTCTACGGACCGGATACGTGCGCTTTTGTTGCTTCTCAGTTCAGTTCCCCACGGCGAACCCTGTTGGAGTTCCTCCCGCACCCTCGGCAGTCAGGCGTGGCGGAGCGCCAGAGGCCAGGTCCAGCACTCGTGTGTTTGCCCAAGGTCAGCCCTTGTGCTGGGCTAGGTGCCCGTGTGTAGTGATTCCCCTTTGGGTGATCCCACATGTGTATTCTTCCACGGTACAGCTCCCCTCACGGTGAGCCTGTGTCTTTCCCTGGCAGAGACATTCTGCCGTCTCTGCTGTGTAGTTATCTCACCCCAGGCTGGCTGAGCCTACCTCAGAGACTTCCATATGTAGTACTGCCCCTGGCTAGTCCATATGTCTTCTCCACATGGTACCTCCTTTACGCAGGATGTGGCTTCCGTAGCGTTCCCCTACTTGGACTACGCTTTCCCAGTGTTATCCATACCCACTGTACAGAACAGCAGTGTCGGTCATCTCTGCCTAAGCCCTGTCCTATCTTCCGTCCCAACTGGTGTGGGGGGACTTGCCGGCTTCCGCAGGGCACTGGAGGGGGTCAGCAATAGTGGCGTTTTCCAGAGGGATCCCATTAGTCAGTCACACTGACGTTACGTCGAACGTGACTGACTGATAGGGAACGTCTCGGTTACATGTGTAACCCTCGTTCCCTGAAGGAGGGAACGGAGACGTAACGTCCCGTCGCCATAGTTGCTGTACCACCGCTGTACGGCCGGGGCACACAGTCTCGGCTCCTCAGCGAAAAACTGATGTGCGTTTGCACGCGCTCTCCTTTTATACCCGCGCTGCGGGGCGGGGTGCGCGTGGCGAAACGCGCACGCCAACTGTCATTGGCTTGTTTTGTTAACACTCGAAGATGATTGGGCTCTCGAGCGAGATCCCATTAGTCAGTCACACTGACGTTACGTCTCCGTTCCCTCCTTCAGGGAACGAGGGTTACACATGTAACCGAGACGTTACATACATAACCTGAGACGTTTCCCTTATTCATATTGTTAATAAAAGTTCAGTTCAATATAGCCTAATTTAATTTGTCATTGTACTGTTTTATTGTATAGCCTTTATTATTATTGTTGTTGTTATTATTAATAATAATAAGCCAAAGGCATTCATTTGAAGGGGAAAATCCAAAAACCTTTTATTTATTTGTTACAAAGCGGGTATGTCTTATTCGTTCAGTTAATACATTTTTTATGTTTAATATAAGATACTTTGTCATTGTAGTAGGCTATTGCTGATGTTGTGTGTGGGATTTTTTTTCATTAAGAGTAGGATGGCTAACTGAATCAACCTTAAGCAATAATTTTGTTCCAAGAATAGGTAAGATCTAACGTTAAAGATCAAAATAAGCACTGCAGATGTGAGAATGTGAGATTGGTTGCTGCTGAGGTAAATAGAAGCTCTCGATCTTTCTCTGTATCTTTGCAATGGCTGTAGAAATGGCCGTTAATTCTTGATTTGGGTAAGTTACGGCACAGACATGTTACAGGTAATAATATGATTAAAAAAGTCATGGCAACAAATGACTTCCTAACTGTGCATTCACACCAGACCTGACTTGCGCGAATAAATCGTGCTATTCGCGCGTAGTTGGACGTTCGAACATTTTGAGTTTACTCGCTTCATTCGCACATGAAATTTGCTTCATTCGCGCGTGAAATTCACTTCACAACAGACGCCAATTCGCGTCATGGGAGGGGCTTCTGCCACTGTAAACAGTAACGTTACCGTAATGGCGGCGCTTTGAATACAACCGGCATCCTAGTTTTCCTCATCTACTTGTACTTTGTGATCAACAAACAAACAAAAATTAGGGCTGCACGATAAATCGCATGTGATTGTCATGCGCATCTCCTCAGTAAAGCAGGTTCTGTGATCTTCATCACGTGCTTTCAGATGGAGCGGCATTTAATACACAGAGCTTTAGATCACAGCAATATCGTGTTCACTCACTTTCTTCCAAGCAAACTCCTTTTTATTCATGTTTCTGTAAACGTATGAAGGTGTATCATACAGCTCCGGGTGTCCACATACAGCAATGATTATTTTGTCCTCCATTGTTGTGTCGGATGTTGTTTCCGCTCGCTACGTCGTAATCAAGTCACTACTAGAGCAAGCTCCTGATTGGTTAATGCGGCGCGAATTTTCGCCAAAGTTCAGATTTTTCAACTCGCGCAACTGGCGTCAAACGCCCGAAACGCTCAATTCGCGCCATGTCATTCGCGCCGCAGGATGTCTATTCGCGTCTTTGCATTGACTTAACATGTAAATCACTCGCGCTTAAGCTTCATTCGTGTCTGGTGCGAATGCACCTTAAGACAGTTTAAGTTTAACGACTTTCACAATCAATTTGATTCAACTTAATTAATGTTTTAGGCTACTGTTGCTTAAAGTCTTGTAGGCATAGGCTTAATTTTTCTATTAATTTTAATTTTAATTAATGAATATACAAATTAATAAAATTAGTTTTATTTATTTTCTGTTACAAAATGTTCATTTATTTATTTTTAACACTGCACCCCCTGCCCGCCCCATTTTTTTTCTTGGGCTACAATATTGCAAATTATGCCGTTTGTGGCGACCAGGATCTAGCACAAAGTTTATGTGTTTCTTTCCACAAAGGACGCATCTGTTTAGCGGATCAAACACTGTACCTATGCTAATATGATGCTTCAAACACGCTTGGTTCAGACATTTCCGATCGATAAATACAGCACCCTCAGGTGGTCTGTAGGGTTTCATTTGTAGACGGTCCGGATTTATTGCTAAGACTTTTACTTTTTAAAGAATTGCTCTGATTTATGTTTGCTTCACTAGGCTATTTTCAAATTAAACATTTTATATCCTTACGTCGTACACATAGGTCGTAAACATAACATCGTGGGTGGGACTAACAGAAACGGACGAATCATAATTTTGACAAGGGTATGATGATGCACCTATAGGAAGAGGGAAAACTAAGAAACGACATGTAATTGACCGTGAAAACAAGCGTTTCATATTTTTTATAAATAAAGTTACAGTGAAATAAGACGTTTATTAGTATTGTTCAATAAATTACATCCATTTGGAAAATTACAAACTTCTCATTGGGTGGGCCACAGATGAAAGTGGGCCCACCCGTAGCTATGCGACTGGTTCATAGAAACTGCTGTGTTTACATATTTACAAAGTAATAGAGATTACTCACAGTCACGTCCACAAATTGGTGTGCTGCCACTCCACTTCCCATTAGGCTTGCAAACACGGACCGCTGAGCCACGGAACGTATAATCAGAATGACACGAGTAGGTGGTTGTGTCATTTACATAGTACTTGGCTTTATATGGAATCACCTCTCCATTCTCGAAAACACAAGGATTGGGACATGTGATCTCTAGAATAAATGCATGAATAAACACATACTGTAGAAGAGTATAACAAAAATAAATAAGTCCATCAATTATTCATGATATAATGACACAATATAATGCCTTCTTTCTTACTTTTGCACTCTGGGGTTTTTCTGATTTTGGTCTTTGAGGTCCAGTGTCCATCTAGACAAAGACGTGACTGAACTGATGGGTAATATCCATTCGGACACATGTATCTTAGCAGACTTCCATGTGAATAGCTGTTAGAAAGAACAAAGCTCCCTCCAGTAATGTTTAGATTCTCTTTGGGACATGAACCATCTGTTTTGGACATCGAGGATGGAGCACCTGTAGTGAAAACAGCCAGATCATTGGAGGAGGCCACAAAAATATGACAGAAGTAACTTTTTGTCAATTGTTGCTGATTTATTTCCATTTTAAAAAGAAAGAAAACAAGAAACAAGCCAAAATAGTTTTGAATGCCTTTATTTTAATAAGCAAAAAGACCTACCTGCAATAATTGTACATATCATTGCAAGCGTTAACCATTTCAACCGCTGTTTACACTCCATGTTGTTTAGTCCAAGTCTTCAGCTGAGATAAAAAAAAACACTCAGGCAAATGGACAGGGGGACATTTTTATAGTGAGGTCAGCAGGAGGATTTTATTTACATTCAGTGGTCAATGTTTAACCTCAAGTCAAATAAAGAAAATCAATTTCCCGGCAGACACAACAAAATAATTACCATCATTCGCACGCCATTCTATATTTAACAATCACAAAAAACTAATTATGTTAAAACCTAAATGACAACTGTCATGGATTCTATTTGCTTTTTTCATTAAAATATAGATGTAGAAAACAGCTGAATTGTTAGGGGAATAGTGTCACCGAATATTTATTTTTAGGGTTAATAAATTGATCTTGGGTCCAGAGAACAACTCAAACTCAAGGGGTCATTTAAGAACAATTTTATTATTATATCAAAACATTCACCCTCCTTTTTAAAATGGATGGAATCACACATTAACACACGCTACTGAATGAACATTTATTGATACATTAATAGCATATTATCAATGCACTGAAGGTATGACAGGTGGTGAGAAGGTATGAAGGTGGAGGGAAAATATAGACTTGCTGAATGACAAATTGATGCATAATGGTAATTTATATTTTAAATTTGTAATTAAAATCATTTTGTAAAAGCTAATATATATATAAAGGCAAAAGACTTCTCTTTGGAACCAAACAATGTGTTATTGACTTTGCTGGCAATAATAAACATATGACCTATTTTCATGGCATCTGTTTTAAATCTTCACTGTAAAAAATGACCGTGATTTTAACAGTAAAAAGCTGTGAAAATGCTACAGTAAAAACCTATTAAATGGTTAACGGTAAATTCCCCTAATATATAGGTCAAAAACTGTAATAGACATTTCTACGGAGCCCCTAAAGGGACATTGGCAAAAAATAAAAAAATGAAGTCTTTCATTTTTTTAATTTTTTTAATTTTAAATTTTTTATGATTCGAAAATGAAACGAAACTAACAGCAGTTATTGAAACCTAACTTAAGTAATAATTATCAAAAATAAAAAATTGCTTTCGATTATATACATATTTAACTTGCTTTTAACGTTTTATGTGGGACAATAGGCTATTGCCATATCGAAATCTAAAATATGAGCTTTTATACTGTAGCTACCAATCGCTTCTAGACCTCAAAATGCATTTTAAATGTCAGAATCAGAAAGAGCTTCATTGTCAAGTGTGTTTACACACAAAAACATCCCGTGGAGAAAGTACAGAGAGAGTGCAGACATGCATATAATTTAAGGTAATAGAATGAAATATAAGGCTAATAATAAACAGAATAGACAATACATTAAAAAAATAATATGGTAATGAAAATATTGATAAAATAGAATTATGAATGTGCAAATGTTTTAGGAGGTTATGTACAAAATATAGAGAAAATAGAAAGAATTATGAATGTGCTATTTTACAGATGAAAATTTTTTAGAAGTTATGTACAGATGTACAGTCCTGAGATGTTAGGCTATATATTGTTCAGGTGGAATATAGCCTGAGGGAAAAAGCTGTTCTTATGCGGTTCAGTGATGATGTATCTGTGTCCAAATGCAAGAACAGAAACAATGTTTTCATATTGAAGGCCAAAATAGATTTCAATTAGGCTAATTCATGCACATGCATGCTCTTGTTTTCTTCTTTGTAAGAAGACTTGCAGAAGTGACTCAACCGGAAACTGTAAAGCCTGAGCTCAAAAATGTTTCTCATGTGCACGGGAAAAGTTTCTCGTGCGCACGTGATAGTTTGTCTTGCGCACGCATTAGTTTCTCGTGAGCACAAATAGTTTGTCGTGCGCACTCAATAGTTTCTCGTGAGCACGCAAAACGTTTCTCGTGCGCAGGCGAAAGTCTTTATTTTTTATTTTTTGCCAATGTTCCTTTAGGGGCTCAGTACATTTCACCGTTTTTGGAAGTGAAAAAGAATGTAAAATTTGCAGGGAAAAAAACATAAATTGACGTTCCCAGAATTCCCTGCATTGCATTTCAAATTGGATGTTTTTTCTTTGAAATAACTATGTTTCTTCTTAGATTTTTCTTATCAGTTATGTTTATTATGGTTGTATGTTACATCTAATGTTGTTAAATTAATGTTTATTGCATATTTCAGTTTAATGAGTTTCACCATGATAGTGTTTAGTGTTTGTGTGAATGACACTGTTCACCTTATATATATATGTTATTAGTTGAAAGATGCTTGTGATAGGCTTTGATTCATCATGTAACTTTCTCATCACCACCTGCATTTGGTGGTTATCAGTGCATTACAAAGGTATAAAACAGTTTTCAGTTCTTCAATAGGTTGGTATGTTAAAAGTATATCAGTTAATGAAATTACGGTATTTAACTGTAAATTTGAGACCATAAAAACTGTAAAACCTAAAATGTTGCTACCGTATTTTTTACGGTAGAATTCCAGCAGTTTTTTACTGTAAATTTTATGGATTTTTTTTACAGTGTTGGTTTCAATACAGAGAGGGAAAAAATTGGCTAACACAAGTAGAGAGAAGTGATTATGTGAAATTATTCATTCCTAATTGGTAAGATAATGGGTTTGTATTTTAACATAAACTAAAAACACAAAGGTTGGATATGTAAGGGAAAATGTATTATGCTTCTTGGAGTCCTGACACTGCCCTTCCCACAATATTCCTGTTTATCATGATGCTTTGTGTGAAAGACAGACGGTACATATGCCAGTAGACAATCTTTATTCAAAAGTTAATAAGGTTTTGTAAAATTTCAATAGTAGTATGCACATAATTCTATGTAAAAATATAATTTAGCGGGTTAAATAGAATATATGGGGTATTAGATATCAATACAGAAACCTGGTCTTTTGAGGTCATTATAATCTAAGCAGCCTACTGTATATTTTATAGATTATGTTCTTTAGTTTAGAAAAGTGTGAAAAATAAAGATTCATCTTTTCAAAATGTATTTTGCTTGACATGATTCCTGAGTCATACAATGCAGGGTAGAGTGGGAATTATAAGCCAAGTATGACATAAATTATAAGCCAAGTATGAAAAATGTCTACTCTTAACAAATGCTAATTTTATTTTATTTTTTGGGGGGGGGGGGGGGTTGGTTAGGTTGGTGGAGAGCAGGCAATCACAAAATCGGTATGATATTCCATTGAGCTCCATATTTTTTTCTTTTTTGTTACCGCCTGCTCACGCAACGTGTGTCCACTCCCGTCCACACCCACAAACATGCTAATACTGTGTATAATTTTCATACATCAGTTATAGCCGCTATCAATATGCGCACCATTAATAACGCTTTTGAATGAGCGCTCGCACTGCTGAATTTCACTTTCGATTTCGCGATCACACACACTCTGTGCTCCCTTACACCCCCAACACACATATAACACTGGACCACCTGGAATATCACTTGACCCACCTTTCATCTCATATCTGACCAGGTTGTATGTTAGCTCTACACCAGGGGTCTTCAACTAAAATTGCTTGAGGTCCAGTAACGAACCCTTCTCACCAACCGAGGTCTGGACAATTATATACCTAAAAACATGAATTGATGGTTTTTGCCAGACCAGCGTCTGCAGGATATTTAAGCTATTTTCAGATCTGCAGGATAATTTAAGACTTTTTAAGACTTGCACAAATAACATTAAAATGACTGTAAAAATCATGATTTACAGTTCAGATACAGGTTTTCACAAAAAAAAGAGCAAAAAAGTTTTATAAAATGATAAACTTCACATTTCAGCCTTTAAACCATTTTTTAAAGAAAATGGAGTCAAACAAATCAATTATTATATTAATTTAACAACATATAAATATAATTTACAGTCTTAATTGTTTAAATTTTTAATGCATTATATTCTTGTTGATCTACCAGTTCACATTTACAACTGCTGTCAAGGAGGAGTAAACTTAAATAGTCTTTAATTCCAACTTCTGAACAAAGGACAGGAGAACTTATTAACATCAACACACATATTCCATTAAATGAACATCAATCCAGGAACAAGAGTAGAAAGAAACGGAAGGCTTATAAGAACAACCAAACAAAAGGAGCAAACAAGATAATTAACAAGGTGACGGAAGCTACACAGGTGAACAGAATGAACTAATAAGGGCAACTAAGGGAAACTAGGTCAAAGAAGGTAGAACAGAAACACAGGGAAATCTAAACAGATACAGAACATAAACGTGACATCTGCGTGTTTGCTGCGTAAAAACATGGGTTGATTTTCACATTTGTCTGAACAAAAATAGCAGACGAGCTTATTGAAAATGCAAATTTCGGAACAGCAGAAATGTAGCGGTTTCCCCGGTACTTGCCTTTGAAAAACTCATATTTATTTTGCAGAGCTCATATTTATTTAAATAAAATCATAGCCTTTTGAAGTTTAATCATCACATTAAGCCATATCGCAATTCTTGTCTTTCCGTCCCCAAATTTAAGACCTCTTGAAATCATAATTAAGAATTTCTTGTACCATTTAAGACTTTTTATGGCCTTAAATTTGATACAACTAAATTGAAGACTTTTTAAGGACCCGTTAACCTTACTAATATTTGAGAATGCCATGGTTTTTCACTCACTGAAAATTTCATCTGTCTGTCATCTCTCTGCTCTCTTCACTGCATGCACGACTGCATGCTCTCCTGAGCTGACCTTGATGTGCTTGATATAAATTTTATTTTATTAGAAAATAGCGTTTGGCACTTATTTCATTTTGTCAAAAGGCTTCACGGTCCGGATGGACACATCTCGCAGTTCGGATTTGGACCGGAAGCCGCCAGTTGGCGAAATTAAGAAAATGACTTGACTTTGACTTTAGAACATATACTCTAAATTAAATCAGTCTCAAACATCATTACTCGATTATGACTTTATATAAACTATAATAACATTTTAAAAAATAATTTGTAAAAATTTGCAACATTAACTAATACCCTATACAAACTGCAAGCCACAGAACCAGAAGCGCCTGAGTCTATACGGCTGCATGACTCTGTGCAAGCACAGAAAAATACAGGGGTAGAGGAGAATTTACGAATATTGTTTGTAGATATAAACACTTCAAAATGGACCGTATTCTTAAAAAGAAATTTGGTGTACAATAGCTTGTTTGCAATCACGTGATTCTGATGACACGCAAAATTCAGATGGAGGGCAGGAAGTGAAAAGCAGAATGGATAAGATGGAGGAAAGTCCGTACTGTACTGGTTTAGACACTATTATGAGTTAAAGGTATAAACAGAAATTCACAACATACTGTATGTTGGACATGATCCTTATGTTATGAAGAGGAGCGATTTTTCAACTAAATTGAAATACTTGCCTGCCATCGAGGTGATGGATATAGACTAGCAACTAACCCTGACTGCAAACATGCTATTTTTCAAAAGTGAATCCTGTATTTATATGAGTGATGTGGGGAATATACAGTGGTGGCCAAAATTATTAGAACACTAGCATTTTCACCAGCTAAAAAATGGTTTTAAGTCAGTTATTTTTATCTTTTGCTGTAATGTGTCAGTAGGAAATATCAGTTTACATTTCCAAACATTCATTTTGCCATTAATTGTAATAATCCAGTGAGATTTTTGTTTGCACAAGGAGTCTGATAAAAGCCAGTGCTCATCATCATCCAGTCTGTCTGGAATGACACGAAGAAACAGAACAAACTGAGAAAGACTAAATCCAGAAAAACTGTGGCAATGTCTCCAAGATGCTTCAAAGGACCTACCTGAAAAGCTCCTTGTGCAAACAAAAATCTCACTGAATTATTACAATTAAAGGGGTCATCAGATGCAAAATTCACTTTTACATGTTGTTTGAAAATAAATGTGTGTTGGCAGTGTGTGTACACATCCACCCTATAATGATAAAAATCCACCCAGTGCTTTTTTTAGATCCCCAATAATAATGATCACTTTCTCAGATCAGGCTGTTCTGAGATTCTTGGCAGAGTGACGTAGTTCTGCACAGGCTCCTTCCACAACTATTGACTGACACGGCCGTTTGACCGCCCAGAGTGAGCTGTCAACAGTCCGCCATTGTTTCGACACCGGGGTAGACAACATTGTCTCCTAAGCGATTGAGGTTTTTTGTTGATGGATGTAATAATGAACATAGCAGTTGTCATTTACTCCTGACATCTGAGCTGCTGAAGACGCAGTGGATTATGTTTGTTTTTGAAGGGAAGTATACTTTTTATTATTAATCCTATCAAATCGCCAAATAATCTGCTAGTTAGCAAATTCCACGGCTAAAGTTTACAGTCTCATGAGAACAGCTCCTCACCTCACGGAAGAGAGGGGCGGGGTGAGCAGAGCTCATTAGCATTTAAATGGACATGCACTGAAATGGCTTGCTGTGAACAGAGCTGTTTTTGACAAGGTAAAAAAGTTGTTTTACACTACCTTTGAGAATTTTTTTACCAAAGTATGTTATAGACTTTTCATTAAGACCCTAAAGAATCATATCAACTTGTGGAAAGTGGGTATCCGATGTCCCCTTTAATGGCAAAATGAATGTTTGGAAATGTAAACTGATATTTCCTACTGACACACTACAACAAAAGATAGAAATAACTTGAAATAACTGACTTAAACCATTTTTTAGGTGGAGAACATACTAGTGTTCTAATAATTTTGGCCACCACCACTCATCACACACCGCATCACTCCTGAATACTAGCGTTTCCATATAATCACTAAAAAGATGTCACTGTCACACTTTACCAGGCAGTAAGGGAACATGGAACGAGGAGATGAGGAATTCACAAATAAAGACTTTAATTATACAAACGGTAGACAGGGATCACAGGCAGGGAAGACATTCAAGGACCAACAAACACTAACTGAAAGGACTGGGGCTTTTAAACACAGGATAATCAGGGAACTAAGGATACACACCTGAGTACTCATTTGTCTTGCCCTCTATATACCTGTTTGCCAGTTGTTCGACCCTGCCTGTGTTGTTGACCATGTCTATGAATAAAAGCTTGCACATGGATCCGCACGCCTCTGTCACTCCTTTACAGAATACTTGGCCACACAAGGATCCAGCAGCTCTTCCAGTTGACATACAGCTTCTTGTATGGACAATACAAGAATATTATTCACTATTAAGCAAGGCAGACGATCGTTGGAAAGCCATATCCGAGAATTTTTAGCCATTGCTCACTATTCTGATTTACCGGACATTATTCTGATAGAGATTTTCTGTGATGGCATAAATCAACCCCTTCGGTCTAAACTTAGACGCGAGGCTCCGCGCTTATCGCTCGCTCAGTGTATGGTGATGTCTCCAGAGGTGGTGGCTGATGCTGCAGAACCTCCTGAAGTGGCAGTGCTCGCTTCAGCTCCTTGTATGGTGGTGGCACCCAGCAATGTACTCTCAGCCTGTCGTGTTGTGGTCAAAGAGACCATTACCGAACTCTCCCTGTGTCCGGAGTCTACCACTGTAGAACCTCCAGAGGTGGCGGCAACTGCTGCAGAACCTCCAGAGGTGTCAGTGGTATTCATTTATCAGTCCTCGTCCTGTCCTGTCACGGCCAAGGAGGCCATCTGCGAGTCCTCATCTTGTCCTGTCACGGCTATGGAGGCCGTCTGCGAATCCTCGCCTTGTCCTGTCACGGCTATGGAGGCCGTCTGCGAATCCTCGTCCTGTCCTGTCACGGCTATGGAGGCCATCTGTGAATCCTCGTCCTGTCCTGTCACAGCTATGGAGGCCGTCCGCTGAGTAAAACTCCAATCCAAAGAGGCAGAGCAATGTGATGCAGAGGTTGAATGTACTGACAGTGCCTCAATGGTTATTTCTTCTTCACAACTTCCTCTCTTGCCGAAAAAATCCGGTAGTCAAGTGGCCTTAGGTGTTTCATCTACAGCTTCTTCTAGGCTGAGAATTGAAGCTGAAAGGGCAGAGTTGTTGGCACAAGCTAATGCTTTGAAGCAGAAACAAGGCTTGAGAGGGAAGAGGCTGAACTCAAAGCAGAGAAGGAAAATTTAGAGCTCCAAACTGCTATTGCTGCGGCTGAAGCCAAACTTCAGTTTTTTTCCATGTATGAACCAGCTCGTAGTGTTTCTGATGCATCTGGCAGTGCAGCAAGGGCTGCCACAACTGCAGAAAATCTTAAAGTTACATCTGATAGAGTGGTATGGCCAAAAACACATTTTCGTGAGTTAGCACTGGACACTGATGCAGTTCCAACCATCAGTGATGGGCAACAGGATTTTGCTAGATCACAGCCACCAAGGACAGATATGAGCATTCCTGGACAGGTTGATACAGGAAGTTTGTTCAACATTGTGCAACGTCAAAATGACATTGCTGAAATTTTCATAAAACAGCAGTCTTTGTCTACTCTTCCGCCTATGGATATTCCAGTCTTTAGTGGAGACCCGCTTGAATTTACATTCTTTATTCGAGCCTTTGAATACAGAGTAGAGAATAAGACTACAAATAACAAAGACAGATTGTACTTTTTAGAGCAGTTTACCACAGGGCAACCAAAGGTACTGGAACGCAGTTGTCAACTCATGCCTTCGGAAAGGGGCTACAAAGAGGCTAACTGTGCGCAGGCGGCGAGAGCGTCAAAGTGGCCGGAAGTCATTCATTTTCAATGTGAGCCGGCGGCGAGCTCCGGCGAGAGCGGCGCGGCGCGTTTTGGACGGTGAGGGCATCAAGAAGAGTTGAAATCAAGTCAACTTTCTGGTAATGAGCTATGACGTGGTTCGGCGGCAACCAATCGGAATGTAGAAGTCCTCCGCTTGAGAGGATTCCAGAGAACGCAGTCCTGTAAACTTTGGTTCCGACCACATTAGTTCCCAAGAATTTTAGTGCTAGAACGCTTAGTTTTTTTCAGCGGGAATGCTATTAATTTTCTCAAAACAACATAGTTGACCAATTACATTAAGGCTACACTTCAACCAGGACAGTTTGGAGTGTAGGCTGCACACAAATTAACGTTAATGTTAATTAAAGTCCTAGGCTAGTAAACGTCTCCTATAAACTGCATGTTGAAATTAGACTAGCACTTAACCATGAACACAAAAAACACACCACACAAATGGCATTTATTGGTTTATTTCATTAGCAAACATGTAACTATAATTGTTGTAACTAGGGCAGCACGATATTTTGCATGCAATAGTCATGTGCATCTCATCAGTAAAGACGGTTCTGTGATTAGCCGTAAATCACAAAATACGTGGAGCCGTAGTTCACTGACAAGCTACGCAATTCGCGCTCAGAATCGCAGATGAATCGCATGTGATAGTGAACGTGATATTGCGTAGCTTGTCAGCGATCTACGGCTCTGTGTATTAAATGCCGCTCCATTTGAAAACAGGTGATGGAGATTTACGGCTAATCACAGAACCGTCTTTACTGACGAGATGCAAATGACTATCGCATGCAATATATCGTACAGCCCTAGTTGTAACTATAAAGCTCTTTCCATTGATCAATTTCTTACTTTCACAATTAAAATATTTAATGAGGTTAACTTATACCCTACTTGTGATCAGTCTGCACAAGATCAACATGCTTGTTTCCTTTTCGGCTCCTTTAAATACAAGACCAAGCGTTCGATCGTCAGAGCGTCAACAAATATTTCTACAGCATCGTTGGCAGGGCGGCCAGAGCTAATTTTGACGCTCTCGCCGGTGGCGGTGTGAACGCACAGTAAGAGACTACTCTACCAACATTTTGGCAATGAGTACACAATTGTTACAGCCCATACAGAAAAGGCACTAAACTGGCCAGCTTTAAAGCCCGAGGATAATAAAACCTTAACAGATTTAGCTCTTTTCCTTACTGGTTGTCGCAACACTGTTGACAGTGTGGAATATGTTGAAGAGATGGACAGTCCAAGCAACATGCGTGCGATTGTATCAAAGCTTCCTTTCAAGCTGAGGGAAAAGTGGAGAGTAGTTGCTTGTGAGCTTCAAGAAAGGACTGGCTAGAGAGCAAGATTCTCTGACTTGGTTAATTTTGTAGACAAACAGGCAAAGATTGTTTCGCATCCACTGTTTGGTAATATACAAGATAACAAAATGACAGAAGACAATCCCAAATTCAAAACAAACAAATCAAGTAACTTACAAATGAAAGAAAGGAAAACCACATTTGTAACAAGTGTGACACCTGTTCCAGAACTCAAAAAACAAAGAGCAAAGGAAAAGGTTGGAGAGAAAGCAATCCACGGAACCATCTGGTTATGCTGTAATAAGGACCATGGATTGGACGTTTGCAACGTTCTGAAGCATAAGCCACACAAAGAAAAGCTTGACTTTCTGAAATCCAAGGGCTTGTGCTACGGTTGCTTGTTACCAGGTCACATGAGTAAAGGTTGTATGCAACGACTTACTTGTCAGAAATGCTCACTAAAGCATCCAACCATCCTTCATCTCCCAGAAAAGAAGGCAGTACTTCCAGGATCTCAAGATGGAGAAAGCCCCACAACTGTCACAGAGTCATGTACCGTAACCAGCAAAACTTGTGGCTGTACTGGGGCTGGTAATTTAGTGTGCTTGTTGGCCATTGTACCAGTCAGAGTTAAATCCAAAAAGGGCAATCATGAGGTTACTACCTACGCCTTCTTAGACCCGGGAAGTTCTGCAACATTTTGCACAGAACAGCTAGTGAAGGAACTAAGGCTAACTGGTAGGAAATCAAACATCCTGCTGCGTACTATGGGACAGGAAAGGTCTGTTAGTACACATGTTTTCACCGAACTGGAAATAAGCGGACTGAATGAGAACAATTTTGTGGACCTCCCTCAGGTGTTCTCACAAAGGGAGATTCCAGTTAAAGGAGAAAACATTCCGCAACAGAAGGATGTTAAGAAATGGAATTACCTTGATGAGGTGCATCTTCCTCAGATTGATGCAGGTATTGGCTTATTAATAGGAACAAATTTACCCAAGATTCTTGAGCCTTGGAAAGTCATCAACAGTAGAGAAGATGGAGCTTTTGCTGTCAAGACCATCCTGGGCTGGATTGTAAATGGACCTTTGGAGAGAGAGAACATCCAATCTAACAGAAACACAGGATGGCCACAGGTGATGGCAAACAGGATTTCTGTGGTAAGCCTGGAGAACCTAATTCAACAGCAAATGAGCTATGATTTTCCTGAGTGTAAGCAAGCTGAAAAATTGGAAATGTCCATAGAGGATAAGCAGTTTATGGAGTCAGTATCACAGTCCATAAAGCTTGTTGATGGACATTACTGCATTGACCTTCCATTGAAGAAAAGGGATGTAGCATTTCCCAACAACTATGTTGTTGCTTCTCTGTATGCTCAATTTCTGAAAAGGAAATTCAAAAGAAATTCTGATTTCCACAAGGACTACTGTAGTTTCATGGATGACATGTTACACAAAGGTCATGCTGAAAAGGTCCCTGAAAGTGAAATCAAAGGAAACCCTGGCATAATATGGTACATCCCACATCACGGGGTGTATCACCCACAAAAAATACAAACTTTGAGTGGTGTTCGACTGCGCAGCTACCTACCAAGGGAAATCACTCAACTCTCAACTGTTACAAGGACCCAACTTGAATAATTCTCTCATTGGTGTGCTGATGAGATTCAGACATAAGCCAATAGCCCTTGCAGCAGATGTAGAAGGGATGTTTCATCAGGTCAGAGTTCCTGCTAAAGACAAAGACCTGTTGAGATTCCTTTGGTGGCCTAAAGGGGACACTGCTCAGGAAATGGAGGAGTACAGAATGACTGTTCACATATTTGGTGCCACATCCTCCCCAAGTTTTGCAATCTACACTCTACAAAGCTGCGCAAAAGACAACAGTGCACATCACAGATCAGAGGCAATCCAGACAGTCCTTAGGAATTTCTATGTGGACGACTGTTTGACGTCTGTGGCTACTGAACAGCAGGGTATTGCTCTAATGCATGAATTAAGGGAGGTGTGTGCATCAGGAGGATTTAATTTGACCAAGTGGATGTCCAATAGTCGCACTGTACTTGCATCCATAAGTGAGGAGAGCAAAGCAAAGACAGTGAAGGATTTGGATCTGGAGAAGGACAAGTTGCCAATGGAAAGAGCCCTAGGGGTTCAGTGGTGTGTAGAGACTGATACTTTGCAGTTCAAAGTAACCCTACAGGAAAAGCCTCTAACAAGGAGAGGTATCTTGTCCATGGTCAGCTCCATTTATGATCCCCTTGGAATACTTTCTCCAGTCATTCTTCCTGCAAAACAAATACTGCAAGAGCTTTGTAGAACAAATCATGAATGGGATGACAGTATTCCAGAAACTCTTAGACACCAATGGAACCTTCATGGAGAATCACAGAGGTAACCAACATTGTGCCTTTGTTTTGGGTAAAGCAAGGGTTGCTCCAGTAAAATCAGTTACCGTGCCACGTATTGAGCTCACTGCAGCTACAATGGCTGCTAGAATGGACAATATGCTGAAATCTGAATTGAACTTGATTCTTCAGGAGTCTGTATTTTGGACAGACAGTACTTCAGTCCTGAAGTATCTCAACAATGAAAGCACACGGTTCCGTACATTTGTGGACAACAGGGTAACTGCAATCAGGGATCTCTCAAATGTGTCGCAATGGAGATATGTGAGTTCTTCTTCGAACCCAGCCGACATTGCCTCAAGAGGACTTACTGTAGATGCTTTCCTTAATGCAAATTCATGGCTCACAGGTCCATCCTTTCTGACAAAGCCAGAATCAGAGTGGCCAAAAATTCCAAGTCACACTCTTAAGATATCTGACAATGATCTTGAAATTAAGGAAGTCTCAGTCAATGCAGTGTGTGCAGATAATTATGACTATACTTCTCAGTTCTTTTCACACTATTCAGATTGGCACCGTTTGAGAAGAGCCATTGCATGACACTGATGGAAAAAAGGAAAGAGCTGTGCCACACTCTAAGACGCAATATATCAGTGAATTCTGAACTTGAAAGGGAAATGGAAAACTTCAAAGCTTCACTGTCAGGTGTTACATTGACTGTAAGTGACACTGAAAATGCTGGGAAAGAGATCATTCGCTACAGCTAAACTTGGGTTTCCCAAGGAAATCAAAGCCCTCCAGCAATGTAAAACTGTGAAACGCAGTAGTGCTCTCTACAGGTTGTCACCAGTTTTACAAGACAAAATCCTAAGAGTAGGTGGCAGACTAAGCCACTAGCATAGCCAGAAATGTTTCAGTGGGTGGGCCTACATAAAACTGGGTGGGCCAGGTGTGTAGCATATGAAAATTACATGTCAACTTGCCAACAAAAAATACAGCACCAAGGTTCATTACACAGTACTTAAAGCATGCATTAACATTAGTGATTTCAAAATTTACTAATAGGACATTATTAAAATTAAAAGTTGTATCTGTTAACATGTGCCTAAGCTGGTAAACAAAGATGAATAAACACGGTAACAAATGTATTGCTAATGTTAGTTAACGCATTAACTAACGTTAACTAAAGGAAGTTTATTCAAAAGCGTTACCTCAGTGTGAAACAACGGGGCTTTGCTGATGAGTTCATAATCAAACGTCTCTGTCAGTTCACGCACATCGAGGACCGCAGAAATGTGCGCAGCTGCAAATTATGCAGTTTGTTGTGGCGACCAGGATCTAGCACAAAGTTTATGTGTTTCTTTCCACAAAGGACGCATCTTTTTAGCGGATCAAACACTGTACCTATGCTAATATGATGCTTCAAACACGCTTGGTTCAGAAGTTTCCGATCGATAAATCCAGAAACCGCAGGTGGTCTGTCGGGTTTCATTTGTAGACGGTCCGGATTTATTGCTAAGACTTTTACTTTTTTAAGAATTTATCTGATTTATGTTTGCTTCACTAGGCTATTTTCAAATTTAACTTCACAAACGCACGCATTTTACTATCTTATCCTTACGTCGTAAACATAGGCCGTAAACAGAACATGGGTGGGAGTAACAGAAACGGACGAATCGTCATTTTGACAAGCATATGATGATATGCACCTATAGGAAGAGGGAAAACTAAGAAACGACCTGTAATTGACCATGAAAACAAGTGTTTAATATTTTTTATAAATAAAGTTACAGTGAAATAAGACGTTTATTAGTATCGTTTAATACATTACATACAAACTTCTCATTGGGTTAGCTACGCAACTGGTCCAAGCATCCTGCAATTTTGGCAAAGGACCACCATGTTTCACATCTGATCTTAAGAACAATTCATGTAGACGTCGGTCATAGCGGCTGTAATCACATGTTGTCAAATCTGCGAGAAAAATACTGGATTCCAAAAGCGCAAACAGCCATCAGAAAAATCCTGTCTCAATGCACTGTTTGTAAACGCCAGCTCAGCATTACAGGCAAACAATTCATGGCTAACCTTCCCCATTACAGACTTTTGCCAGATGAACCCCCATTCACCGTAAAATCAAGAAAAAAAACAGCAAAATACTGTAATACCTAACAGTCAACTTCCTGTTGTGTTTTATGGGTCACCATTGTGCTGGAGAGTAGAGCCTGTGTTTAAGTCAAGGACGGACAGAGAAACACTGATGTTATGCTGCATGTTGCTTTATTTAAAGGCAGTAACTGTGTAGTTACTGATGCAGTGAGTATCTCTTTGCTAGTTTCAATCACACATGTATGTGTGTTGCAGTTATCTGCAAAAGATTTGAGTTGAATTGATGCTTTTAGTGACTTTGCATAAATCAGTAGTTTTTTTTTCATGGACTCAAGCAATATAGTTCTCAATACCCTTATGCTCAGATTAATTAAACATAAATATTATCTTATAAACAAATGGCAGTTGGACAATTAAAGTACAGTCGGTTTCTGCAAATAAAATGAGTTAACTGAAAGGTTTGTATAAGCATTGTATCAGTTAATGAAATACGTTTTTTCACTGTAAATTAAAAAAGTTTGGTAAATACTAAAATGTTGCTACCGTATTTTTCACGGTAAAATTCTGGCAACCACAGCTGCCGGTATTTTACCGTAAATTTAACAGATTTTTTTTTACAGTGTAGGGTACTAGCATAACCTCTGATTATTGTTTGAGCTTTATTCAAGTTGTACGTAGATATTTTAACTATCGGGGGCTAGATAAAAATATTATTGAAATATTAACATATTTCGTAGTACTAGAATAACCGCTGATTATTGGCTTTAGTTAAGTTGTAAGTAGTTATATAACTATCGGGGGCTAGACAAATAGTACTAGCATAACCGCTGATTATTGCTTGAGCTTTAACTAAGTTGTACATAGGTAACTGTAGGGGGCTAAATTGAACTACTATTTAAAGAATGGTAAGCATAAGCGACATATTAAATTGTATTAGTCATATCCTCTGGCTAATGATCAGGCTGGCGAGTTTGTGATCTTGGGGTCCACGTAAAATGGCCGCCGTGAGGCGCCCTGTGCGACATAGATTCCTAACGAACGAGTAAATATAGAGTTAAATAGAATAATCAAATGTCAGAATAATAACAATAAAAAATGGACAAACAACCAATTTGCATTTCAACCTAAATTCGAGGTCATAATAAAATTGAGTCAGATTAGATAATAAAATGGAGTCAGATTTGAATTTAACCTTGATTTAATAACTTTGTGCACTGAAAAGACCGAACACACAGGAAACCTTCATCCACCATTGGATACCTTCCTTGGGCCAATCGGGTGGACCTTACAAGCTCAAATATCTAGTGTCGCTAACCACACCCCTCCTCCTTCTAGGAGTCGACAGGGAAGGCTAAAGCTAACAAAGGGAATAAGGATCTCAGGGACATCCTAGATAGACATCCTAGTGATTGCCTGTGTCCCAGGGCTGGGACTCCCAGATCATTCTCATTCCTCCCTCCCTTCCCCCCTCCTCTGTGTTATGACCACTGCTTACTTCAGGTTTTGATTCTGGACTAATGATGTTGTTTATTATGTGTTCGCTTTGAGTGACTCATTTACTGATGGTCCAAATCTCCCTCTTGTGAGCTTCTGGTCAATAACACAGCACTTCGCTAGCCTACTGTGGGACTGACACTGATTGGGGACCTTCCTTAGTATAGCCATCTGAGGATGGTTATATCCCAGCCATTGTTATGGCAGGACGGGCCTAGCTGAACACAGCTATTTAAAAACTGAGGCTAGCTGTGGTTTACATGAGCCCTTTCCCGAAACATAGCAATCTGAGGACAGCTATGTGCTAGCTCAGTGATTGCTCCCCTGATTAAGGTTTCTAAGTAGCGGTTTCCTTTAGCCCTTGTCTTAATAGTGCTCTCCCCTTATGGTGTTTATAATTAGACAGCCCACTGCTGGTGGTTTTGGCAATTACTGTAGTCCCCTTTCCTAGAGCCTAGCTATCTGAGGATAGCTATGTGCTAGCTATGTGCTGCTCCCCTCCTTAGGGTTTTTAAGCAGCAGCCTCCCTGTGTCCTTACTTAGACAGTGCTGTCTCCACTCTTTGGGTTGTAAGTAGACAGCCCACACTCTGTGGTATGGGTGGTTTTAGTCGGTCACCCTACCGGTAGCCCATCCTAGGTACATAAATATCCGAGGATAGCTATGTGCTAGCTCAGTGATTGCTGCCCTTATTAGGGTCTTTAAGTAGTGGTCTCCCTGAGCCTTCGCATAGACAGCGCTATCTCCCCTTCTGCGGTTGTAAGTAGGAAGCCCACTCTCTGTGGTCTCCTTATGTGGCTATCTAGGCTTGCTGTATATAGTTTTTTCTTGGTCTATGAGCCTTCATAAGACCCTGCGGATATAGCTATCTGAGGATAGCTGTGTCCTATCACAGCAGCTACTCTCCTTATCTGGATTTTTATGTAGCAATCTCTTTGAGCTCCTTTGAGGCTCCTAGTTTAGCCTCTTCAGTGGTCTTATGTATCCAGGCTAGTATTGCTCACATAGCATAGATATCTGAGGATGGTTATGTTCTTAACTTGGCTGGGATGTCCCCTCTTTATCTGGAATTGGGCTCCCTCGTTTCTGCCAAGTTATGTGAGCAGCCCGTGGCATCAGTGGCTTGGCCCCTTTCTGAGGAAAGGCTTGGTGTATGTGTGTCAGCTACTCTCCTTATGGTTGTGAACAAAAAAGCTCGAGACAAGAGCCAACGCAAACACAATGACATGTGAAATAAAAGGTCATCATGTTTTAAAGAAGATTGGCTTGATTAAGTGGTGGAAATAATGGAGGATGGGCACAAAATGGTAACAAAACTCCAAGCCATTTACAGTCACACACATAGGTGGTTAGTGAGCAATCTCTGCTACTTGGGGATGTTTTAGATAACTGTAAAATAATTCACAAGTTTGTGTTTTTGAAAATATTTATTGCAAATATTTGTTTTTTAAAATGGTGATCTGATTTATTAATTTTTTTGTTCAGGTGGCCAAAATGTCAGCCCAACAGAGCAAAGTTTTGCTCAGAAAGAAAAAAAAATTAGAGGGAACATTGCCCCCCAGTTGAAAAAATCCTAGAATCGCCCCTGCGTGCCAGTCTGCAGATTTGAGTTGAGAAGTTCCATAGAAAATCACGTAGTGTATGATTGTCACAGTCTCCGACTATGATTCCATCCAATCGGAGGATATCACACATGTTTAATATTTTCAGCCGATTTTAGGACAAGTGTTGTTTTTATTTGACAATCCTCTCCTAGCAACAAGGTTACTTCTTGTTGCTGGTCTCCCCCTCCGTACAGATCACGTTCCGGTAGAATCCCCCTCGGTAGAAATCGCGATTGCCTACCCGGCAGAGCCCTGCACATGGGCCTCAAATTTAGGCCCTGGCCCGAGACGCTCAGGCTCTAGCCCGGCACGTGTCCGACAGCTTAACAGAATTACCAGCCGGAGTCAGACAGAGCCCGTCTTTTTTCCCCTTCACCCAAATCAGATTATTTTGTTTCAGCTATTAAAATTGTTCAGTTTTGTATGTAATGGCAAAGTGATAATATTTTGTTTCGGTTTTTTATAAAGTTAATTTAGAAAAACTTTTGGAGCATTTTTTTGTTCTTTAAATAAGTTTTTTCTTTCTTAAAGTAATGACCAAGAGGCCAGCGGCAGACCGGCAAGGCTGATCATAGCCATGTTTGATAAATTTATCCTTCTCAAATCATCACGACTTGCATATACTATATACGATATACTAAAACAGTTCAAGCATATAACAATGTATAAACGTTAAACCTTGATAAATGTGCACTGCATCCTAGTTTGTGCGGAGAGTGAAAGCTAAAGCGCAGGACATGGAGGCACCAGCGCAATCAATTGCATTTTTTTTCAATGGAAACAACTGTGCTGTAATTTTTGCTCAGAGTAATACATCATTCTGAACTGTAAAAGGGTCTACATTTATTTATGTGCACTCACAATATCAACAAAACTTTTTATAAAATATATAAAATAATTTTTATAAAATAAAGAAAACAATGCGCCATCTGGTCTTGAACAGGAGCGCTTTCACAAAATGAACCGAAAGTCAGCGAATACATGAGTCACAGACATGATAAATATATCTATAGAAAGCTTTGAATTCCTACTTAACGAAATAAATCAAATCGAAAACAAAAACTCTTTCATTACAATCCATGAAGATGCAATTTTCTCTAAAGGTGCGTCTAATGAGGAGATGGGAAGGCGAGTCAGAATCATCATCTTCATCTTTGCGACACTGACACAGAAAACACTAGTTTATTAGTAAATAATTAAAATATCTCTTTACTATTTCCCCCTGACACATTCATGGTAATTACTTTTGCTGGGGCTTTACGGCAAGCTTTATTGCGTGTATTTGAACGCAGAACTCTTCCGCTGTGCTGACGGCTCTCTGCTGCTGTGGGACTCTAAAGACCTTCGAGCCCCTCTTGACAGTCGCGACACAGTCTCCTGCTGTTTCCACCAGCGCGGCAATTTTTTTCATCACTAATTGATGGATGTCTAAAATATAAAAATAAGGAGAAGCCTAAAACAGGCCCGAGGCCCGGCCCGCGTCTGAACTATAACATGAAATTTAGAAAACATTTTTCTAACTACAATGCAAACATACACCCTTGTTACGTGTAGTTACTGTGTAAGTGTAACATCCGCAGGCTGTAATCTAAAGTGATCCCTTGTTACCCTCTTGTTACGTGTAGTTACTGTGTAAGTGTAACATCCGCGGGCTGTAATCTAAAGTGATGCCTTGTTACCCTCTTATTACGTGTAGTTACTGTGTAAGTGTAACATCCGCGGGCTGTAATCTAAAGTGATGCCTTGTTACCCTCTTATTACGTGTAGTTACTGTGTAAGTGTAACATCCGCGGGCTGTAATCTAAAGTGATGCCTTGTTACCCTCTTATTACGTGTAGTTACTGTGTAAGTGTAACAACTTATTGCCACTATTTGCAATAAGTATTATAAATACCAGAAAATCCTGCTATTTTAACAGTGTAAATAGAATATATAGCTATTCGCACTTAGTGTAAATAGCATCGCTATAAAAACTGCTATTTTCACTTAGTGTAAATAGAATCCATTACTATTTGCACTTAGTGCAAATAGCCGATGCCAAAAAATGACTGGAGTATATGCCATTTTCTGTAGTATGGTGCCTTTTAATTAACGGAATAGGCCGCCTTGTTGGCATGTGTTATGTACATTACCTCTGCCCACTAACGTCACAACATTAAAAAAGACGGCAATTTAACCATGCCTCCAGTGGCGCAGCTGGTAAAGTGTGTAGTGTTTTTGACGCGAGAGACCCGAGTTCGCATCCGCCTTTTGCCGAAATCGTTCTTCTTCCTTTTCACATCTCATTCACATCGGAAAGGTATTTGTTTTCACAAAAAAATTAAAATGAAGGAAATAATTGAAAAGTTTAAATAAAGTACCGGGTAGGGTTAAGTGTATCTGAGCAGTAGATAAGCTAAGATGCTGTTTTTACTTTGCTGTGTCGCGGGAGTGCAGCAGGCGCGAGTAGTGAAAACACAGAATGGAGTTATATGGACTCTGAATGAGCCAAGTGGAATAGATTTCAGGAAGCAGTATGGAATTCAAGGCTGTAGCTAAATGGAGTTTAATCTATTAGGGCATTCCTCATGTGGGATGGATTTGACTGACGGCACTCTGAAAAGTGCACAGAAATATTCACTGAATTAGAGACGGCAAACGTGGGTGGGTCCAATATCATTGGTCTTCAAAAGTGGGTGGGTCCTGTTCCACCCACATACAATGGTTCCGACGTCCATGTATATATATATATATATATATATATATTATATATATATATATATATATATATATATATATATACTTTAATTGACGCACGCACACACATTATTACTCGCACACAGAAACTTGTCAACACGAGAGATCACGTGACCCTTCGACTACCAGAGGGGATGGAGGGCTCCGATGTGGCTGGTTTCCTCAGATTGAATCTTTCCAAGTGGATTCCTTCCCTGAAAGGTCGTAACATCGAGATTGACCGGGCACATCGCGTGTATGATGGAAGGAAAAACTCAGATCGGCCGCGTACTCTCATCTTCCGTGTGCTAAGATGGCATGACAGATTGGAGATTCTGAAAGGTGCTCGGCAGGCTTATCCGGTGAAATGCACGCAGGACAATGTCACACTACTATTTTTTCCTGACTTTAGTCCAGTTACAGCCACTAGAGAAAAAGCTTGGTTCCGGTTTTGAGGTTGATGACGGCGCTTGGTCTCCAGCCCTTCCTCTCTTATCTGGCGGTAATTAAAATACGGCACGGGGGTGAACAGAGATGCTTCGATTCTCTTCGGAAAGCGGAGGATTTTGTCGGCTCCCTGTCACAGAGTGGGACATTTGCTGCGGATCCACAGGGCAGCGGGAGGGCGGCGGCTGCCCTCTCTTCGACCCGGCGGGAGGGGCTTGGTGGCCGGAATGGAGGAGATGGTGGCGAGAGGGATATGGATGATTGCTAGATCTCTTTTTTCTTCTTTCCTCTCTCCTCCTGGGATAGTTTTATATTTATTCGATACAATTGTCCCTTTGCTGGTAAGACTAACCCCCCCTTTTTTTCTTTCTTTTTTTGTCTGGAGGGGACTAATGGAGAGTAGGTTTCATTACAATAATATTTTGGTTATGTGAGCCTTTTGGGAGGCTCGTTGTGGGCTGAAGTGGATCGGTCACGGATCATCACAAGTTTTTGTTGCTCAATCAGACCTATGTTCTCGGTAACGTGCGGCCTGAATTGTTTTTTGTCTATAGTTGTTGGTCATCTCTGTCTGTGTTGCTTTTATTTTTTACAACAGATACTCATGCTTTTATTTACTTTACCTTGTTTTTAAGGGGATTTTTCATCTAGGTGGTTTGATATCTAGAACGTACACTAACGTTTACATGTCATTTACAGAATGGGAGTGCTTTTGCTTCTCTTCATTTGTTGAATACAATTTTGAGATTATGAATATTTAATGTATACTCTAAATATTTTATTACTGAATGTGACAGGCTTAAATTCTGCTGTTTAAACGAACCTGTGTGTTAGAATATTTACACCGTAAATCTATTTCTGGTGCCCTGATATGTAACACTGCGTCATCGGGTATTTTTCTTCATGTGTTTTGGGAGTGTCCTGTTGTCATGGATCTGTGGACACATGTAGACCTGGTTTTGTCTTCCTCACTGTGGACTGATTGCTTTGCTGATACAAGTGTGTGTCTTCTTGAAGCTTAATGCAAAGGAGAAGGCTGTTTGCTGGTTTTGCGGCTGCGAGGAGGACGATGATGTAGAACTGGTGTGAGCCGCACGTGTGTG
The DNA here is from genome assembly GCA_027422415.1 of Schizothorax lantsangensis. Taxonomy (NCBI): domain Eukaryota; kingdom Metazoa; phylum Chordata; class Actinopteri; order Cypriniformes; family Cyprinidae; genus Schizothorax; species Schizothorax lantsangensis. The sequence goes on from JAPDDO010000430.1 coordinate 62,199, forward strand.
GAGAGGCATATTGGATTGCATATTATTATTACTTTATTTCTATTTTTTATTTGACATATGTGATTATATAAAGGAAGGACCTGTTTTGTTGTTACTTTTTCCCTCCCTCTCTCTCTCCCCTTTGATTGGACCTTTAAAACATGGAGTATGTGTCTGTTGTTTTGTTTTGTTTGTTTTGAGTGGATGTTATGTTGTGATGTTGTGTGTGAAAAAAAAAAAAATGTTGATAACAGAAAAGAAACTTGTCAACACTACCCTGCAACTTTTATTGTAATAATATAGTTTCCATACTGAATCGCTACATTATATTTCTCAGGAACGACGTGTTTTTGAAGTAAGACTAAATTCACAGTTTCATTGTTTGTAGGGACAGACAAACAGATGTAGATTAATACACGCACATTTCATCTCTCTCTCTCTCTCAAAATGGGCATATTCGAAAAAAAAAGTAGAGTAGTTTGCTTCACTGAATATAATTGTCGGTCATTTAACATTTCTATCGTAAAACAGTTGACTAAATATTAAATTATTTGCAGCTTCCATCTTACCTCACTCTCTTTCAATGTTTTCAATCTTCGCGGCGTGCTCAGTCAGCATCTGTGAACGCTAAACCCCGCCTACTTTGATTTGATTGGCCAGTTCAATTATTTTGACATTGATGAGCGCTGTTAGCCCACTGAGGCAGAGCAGACTTAAAATGTTACTTTTAAAGCTTTTTTGTCATCCTAACAAGAGCGCTGCATAATGGAGGACAGCAGATCAGTGCAAAGCATTTGGCAATTTCTAATTATTGGGGGGGGGGGGAGTTGTCCCCCTCAATGTCTATGGTAGTTACGGCCACACCCGGCGCCAGACACAAATTCACGGACGGGCATTTCATTTTTTTCAGGGGGGCACGAATGAGATCAACCTCATTGCAATGCATAATATCATTGATTATTAATTAAATGGACAAAAAACGAGGAAGAATTGACATAACGTTACCACTCCACTGACGCAATACAACAGAGGAGTCGTAAAGATTGGACCTAGCCTACTGAAGCAGTCTAAACACACATCGCAGGGCTCGGCATCAACGCTTGTCCGCTTATCCGGGACAAGTGAATGAATGAATGATGCAAGTGGATTTTTTAAAAGGCCAACTGAAAGAGAACTTTACTTGCCCGACCGGACAAGTTGCCTAGCCTGATACGGCAATAACAATCACCAAAACGCGATAATGATTCTTCATCATTTAGTCTAAATGGCGATCGATAGTGCATAATGTAATGAAGCTAACAAGGCTGCGCTGCCTCTCTCTCGAGAAATAGAAACAAATGAGCGCAGCAAACACAAAGTGAGTTAACAGCGTGTTAACAAAGTGAGTTAAACTCAGTTAACATACTGCGGTAAAATTTAGAAATGTGGAGTTTTTATAACATGATGCTGAATACCATCACGATTGAAAATGTGACACTGATTTCATATGACAGTTCACTAAACAAGTAATTAATATTAAGTCACTTACATTTTAGATGCAGTATTGACTGTTTTTGTTGTTTCAGCAGTGAAAATAGTTAAAAGATCACAGCAGAACCATATAGAGCCCTGCATTTCGGCCCGGGCCCAACGGGCCCCGACTTTTTTACATGCCTAGGGCCGGGCTTCGGGCCAATTTTCACGTCATAGTTCAGACGCGGGCCGGGCCTCCGGCCTATTTTCGGTTTTTCCTTATTTTTATATTTTAGACTGGTGGAAACAACACAAGACCGTGCTACCGCGACTGAGAGCGGCTCGACGGTGTTTAGAGTCCCACAGCAGCAGTGAGCGCAAGTGACTTCAGGGCAGCTGAAGAGTTCTGTGTTCAAATGCACGCAATAGGTTAAAGCTTGCCGCAAAGCACCGGCAAACATAATAACCATGAATGTGTCCGTGGGAAATAGAAAGGAGATATTTGAATTATTTACTAATAAACGAATGTTTTCTGAGTCCGTGTGCAAGGATGAAGTTGCTGATCCTGACTCGCCATCTCCTCATTAGAAGCGCCTTTAGAGAGAAATGCATCTTTATTGATTATGATCAAGAGTTTTTGTTTCAATTTTTTTTATTTCGTTAAGTGATAATTTAAAGCTTTCTATAGATATATTTATCATGTCTGTGAGGCATGTATTCGCTCAGCTTCGGTTCATTTTTGTGAAGCGCTCCTGTTCAAGACAGAAGGCAGAAAGCACATCATGTTTGTTTTCTTTGTTTTATAAAAGCACATTTTGTTGATATTGTGAGTGCACACAAATAAAAGTAGACCCTTTACAGTTCCGAATGATGTATTACTCTTACCTTTATCAAAAAAAAAATGATGTCAGGCTATTTTAAGTTGTTTCCACTGAAAAAAATGCAAGTGTTTGCTCTGGTGCCTCCATGTCCTGCAGAGCGTGCTTTAGCTTCCACTCTCCGCACAAACTTGGATATAGACTAGCGCACATTATTATTATATTTACATTTACATTTATGCATTTAGCAGACGCTTTTATCCAAAGCGACTTACAGTGCATTCAGGCTATACATGTTTTTTTTTTTTATTACTGTGTGTTCCCTGGGAATCGAACCCACAAACTTTTGCGCTGCTAACGCAAAGCTCTACCACTGAGCCACAGGAACACTTATATAGCTTATATAGCGCAGGTTTAACGTTTAAACATTGTTATATGCTTGAACTGTTTTAGTATATCTATAGATTTTATTTTAGGCAAGTCGTGATGATTTGAAAAGGCTAAATTGATCAAACATAGGCAATGATCAGCTCACTGTCTGCCGCTGGCCGCTTGGTCGTTACTTTAAAAAAACTAAAACTTTGGACTTATTACTATATTTAACGAACAAATATGCTCCAAACGTTTCTCTAAATTAACTTAATAAAAAAACGAAACGAAATATAATCATTTTGCCATTACATTCAAAACTGAAGTATTTTAATAGCTGAAACAGTAGTATAAGCTGTTTTGGGAGAAGGGGGGAAAAAAGACGGGCTCGGGTCAGACTTGGCCGAGAATTCTGATAAGCTGTCGGACACGGGCCGGGCAGGGCCTGAGCGTCTCGGGCCAGGGCCGGGCTAGGGCCTAAATTTTAGGCCCGTGCAGGGCTAACCTCACCTTGCCTCATCTCACAGCGACACTCAACCGTGTTTTCATTACTGAATGATTCAGCCACAGGAGATCGCTCAGCATTTAAAAAATAATAATAATTACAACTAACGTTAAGTGGTAGCGCTATGCTTAGCAAACAACCAAACATTTCCGCGCTCACTAACGTTAAGTGGTAGCGCTATGCTTAGCAAACAACCAAACATTTCCGCGCTCACTATCGACAAACCAATCAAATACGTTTAAAATTATTTAAAAAAAATCAGACCAAACAAATTTTTTTTTTTATTCAGGAGTTATATATATATATACAAAACGATAACTTTTGATAACAGTAGCCTATTGATAAAAAAAATAAAAAAAATTGTGCAAACAAGCAAGGACTGGTGGGCGTTTCCGTATGGCAGAGTATGGCAGTTGCCATACCCTAGCCCAGTCAGGTGTGCCGTGAAAAATTATCCATACTTCATATCTATATTATCATTCATCATTATTATTTTAAATCAGAGGGTTTTAAAATGTTTAACCAATGCCAATCATTAAAAAGAGCTTGTCAGTAAAACTTCATAACGCCATTGGATCCTCAAGCTCTCAGCAAAAGCTCATAACTTCACCCCGCCTCCTTTCAGATTGACGGCCTGGAGGAGACAGATCTCCGCTTTTTCACAATGCAAGGGTAAATAAATAATAACTGATGTTTGAATAGTACAGCGTTTTCTTTACTCAGCAGGCTCGTCCAGGGCGGGCACTAGTGACTCACAGGGCGGGCCAGGCCCCCCATTGCGCCGGGACTGGTTATGGCCCTGGTACACACACAAAACTGCATAAAAATGTAGTTTAGCGGGTTAAATGTAATATATGGGGAATTAGATTTCAATACAGAAACCTGGTCTTTGAGGTCATTATAATATTAAAACAGTCTACTGTAAGTTTTATAGATTGTGTTCATAGCTGTCTAGAAAAGTGTGACAAATAAAGATTTGTCTTTTCAAAACTTCTTTTGCTTGACATGTTTCCTGAGTTGTGCAATGTATATGTTTCACTCTATTAATCTGTTTCAAAGTGAGCAGGGGTGTAAAAAGTAATAATAATAATAATAATAAATAGTACTCAATTTTACTCAATTAAAAGACTTAAGTAAAAGTAAAAAAAGTACAACTTACAAGTACCCTAGTTAATTAATTAATTAGTTCTTGTTTCATCATGTTGAATCATTTTCTCAACACAAAGTGAAATTGCTTAGATAAACTGCATAAAATGTTTGGTCAGACAGAAATACAAAGGTTTGGTTAAATGGAGAAAAAATAAAAACAATGGCTGCATGTCAAAAACATCAAGCTGCATACAACATTACAATTAAAATGCAGCAAAGTGGAACACAAAGAAAAAAAAAGCATTAAAGGGAAACTCCATCCTTTATACGTCATGCCATTCCATGTCTATGTCTAGTTTCTTCAGATGAATACAAACTAATGGACTAATAAAATAGTCCATCTCTCTGCATATAATGCAAGTGTATGGGACATCTGAAGATGGAGCCTTAAAAACTACAAAAATATAAACAATGGTAACCCATACGACCCCTGCTGATGAATCAATTTCTTCTTTAGCGAAACAATAGGCATATGTAAGAAAAATACAAATACTAATATTTTAAACTTGACTGTCAGGCTGATGAAACACGGGGCAACTTTTTGAGCAATTTTGCCGAACAACTTTTTTTGAGCTGAGTTGCTTGGGCACTTTTCCATTGAGAATGGGTAACAAATTTCTATCTGGATACTTTAAATCGGTCGTGTCTCACCTGTGTCCGTTGATGGTAACATTGCCCAAAGTTGCCCAGCAACATTGCTCAAAAAGTTGGCCCATGTATCATGTTAACTTTTTTGTGTGGTTTCTGATGCCTGCATTAAATGCACTAGAAGTCTTTTACACTTGCATTAAATGCAGTAAAAAGAATTTGAAGGAAGAAAGTCATACATCTGGGAAGGCACGAGGGTGAGGAAATGATATGTGAATATTCGTGATGCAGAGGCCAGAGAAAAAATCAGACAGAATATAAGAACTTATGTTGAATTAATGAGGAGAGACATAGAATTAAAACATACAAAATTACGACACTTTTTGTGTTGTCTGTTCAATGCCCCTTGCTGAAACTTAATTGTTTATTAAGGGCATTTAGAGTTTTTTTTTCTCAGCAAATATTGATATATAATTATTTGTGACTACAAAATTTAACATACAGTGTTCATTTAAATGCTTTTTTGAGATTTGTAACATTTAATTTGAAAAAAATATATAATAATAATCACACCAAATCATGAATTGTATTGAAATTCAATGGCAACTTAGCTACCTCAATATGCCTCCTCAGATTTGATGGCAAACTTTGGAAGCCAAAAATTTCCCTGATTAAAGTTATAACTGAAGCTGAACGCATGTGCTTGACGTGTGAAAACAAAGAACATGATTGGTTCTCACACATCAACCAAATGTTTGAGCTTCCTTTTACCATATTGATTGTGCATAAGATAAAATAAAAAAGCAAAACTGTAATGAGCACTTTGTAAGTTGAAATAAAATAGTAAAAAGTAGGCCTAATGTTTTTCTTCCGAAATGTAACCAAGTAAAAGTGCAAGTTAGTTTTAAACTAGGCTACTTGAATAAAGTACAAATAATCCAAAACAATACAGTGATACAGTAATCAAGTAAAATCACTGTGTATTTTACACCCCTGACAGCTTGATCAACCTTTTTAAGTTTACTTAGTTGTAAGTGAATATTGACAATAATCATATATTTTTGCAACATAAAATTGAGCACCATCACGAATATGCACATTGTACAATGTTAGCCTATATGACATTAAACATTATTAAAACGTGCCCTATTTTCATGGTAGCTGTTTCAACACTGATAAAGAGAAATACTAACACGGATGGAGAAAGAAGGAAAAACATGAAATAAGCTCATTCGTTCATCCCTCAGATGACGCACATAGAAGGCGGGGCCTAGACTGAGAACCCGGGAAGCTTGAAATGTAAAATACCCGCGCTGTATGTTGTTGTTGAAGACGTGTGTAACTACGACTCTGTGAGTAGCCTATATATTTTAATACACCGATTATTAAATTATTATTTAAAAGAACGCATCAAGAATAATAATATAGCCTATTCAATTTAGAAGGTCTAATTAAAAGGTTTAATTAATAAAAAATATATAAAATATTTTTCTCATCTTAAAATGTTACATTTCTTTAGTGCGATCTCTGAATCAATATTTATTTGTACTATTGGTAATTGCTGGAATGTAATCTTTATTAGGCATATATAGACCTATTTTGTTTCGAAATTCGTGGAAATTCATTGTGGAATGAAACCCTGAAAAAGAAAATTGTCTGGAGGATATGTTTGGACGTAGGCTACATGCTTTCAGATTTTGAGTAACGTTAGTGTTTAGGATACTGTTCTTACAATGAAGTTTAAAATGATTAGGCTATTCATACGCATGAAATTATGCTATAACTTAGTGTATATTTTATTTTACACGAATGCATATATTATGCATAAAACTCAATATTTCAATAATATCAACACGATCAAAAGTTGGCATGTATTTCGAGTTGATCAGGGAAATATCTAACACGGAAGAGGTTTGCGCGCGCGCGCGTGAGGAAGAGTGGCTGCTCCACGTGTCAGATATCCGGTTTCATTCAATTCAAACTTCTGAAGCTTGCCACTTCACGCGTCCTTATAACGAATAGTAACTAACTTATAGTAATAGTTTGAAATAACGTATTTGGATTCGCCATATAGCGTAAGGTAAATGATTTGTGTTGCATACAAGTAAAAATGAAACTTTGTTGTATATATATTTAAGTTAAACTTCCGTAAAGTATTTTAAGTTAGTTTTTTATTTGTAATATTGTCTGTTATTATTAACCATATGAAATGTAAATACTGTGAAAGTTTATTGCTGAAACGGATGAGACGCGTACACACCGTGGGATATGACATCATGCGGAAAAGATATTTGCTGTTCTTGTCTGTTACAGAAGGGGGACCTCCTCCAGAAGGGGGTGTTAAATTACCCTGTGTGTGTGTGTGTGAGACTTATTTAAAATGTTAAATACACAAAAAAGATCGAGAAGTAAACTGTTAAACTGAAATCAATGTTTTTATTGAAGGATATACTGAGTAAGAAACTTGGATCTTCTAGAATCTCTAAACAAATCATGGTTAATTAATCAACGTTACAGTTTTTCTTAATAAAAATGTATGAAGCGTTTTCAAAATTACAGCAGAAATACCAGATGAAATATCTTAGCCAATATGGGGGAGAGGGTCGAATAATTGTGTGGACAGTGGGGGCTCGAATCAAAAACGTTGAGAACCACTCAACTTAATTAACAGCTAGGATTCACAGTTTACGTTTTTACTTCACCCATAACTCCTGTGGATGTTGTTATGCACACTTACAAAATCTGTGATATATGTGACTGGACCACAAAACCAGTTATAAGGGTCAAATTGTTGAAAGTGAGATTTATACATCACCTGAAAGCTGAATAAATAAGCTTTCCATGGTTTGTTAGGATAGGATAATATTTGGCCGAGATACAACTATTTGAAAATCTGGAATCTGAGGATGCAAAAAAAAAATCTAAATATTGAGAAAATCGCCTTTAAAGTTGTCCAAATGAAGTCCTTAGCAATGTATATTACTAACCAAAAATTACGTTTTGTTATATTTACGGTAGGAAATTTACAAAATATCTTCATGGAACATCTTTACTTAATATCCTAATGATTTTTGGCATAAAAGAAAAAGCAATCATTTTGACCCATACAATGTATTTTTGGCTATTGCTACAAATATATCCGCGCTACTTATGACTGGTTTTGTGCTCCAGGGTCACATATGGCTAAACTTGGTTCATTATCTAACAACAAAAATATAACTTTTTTTTTTCAGAACATTAAAATGAGGATTTGTAAGGGAACATCAGATAAGAGGTGAGTGTAGTTCTGATGCCAGCTGATTTACTGGAGATAACAGTAAATCAATTGAGATCATGTTTTAATTTTTTGATTTTTGTGCTTGTGATATTTCATTTATGACATTATATAACATAATTGTATCTCTCTAACCTTGACAGTGGCCTTGTGGCTGTTATCTTTTTCTTGTTGGGAATGGGAACTCTGCTTCCATGGAACTTCTTCATAACTGCAATGAATGTAAGATAGACAGACCTTCACTGATAAAAGGTTATCTCTCTAATCTCATATGCTCATTACTCCATTCCCTTCTGTTTGCAGTATTTCACTGACCGTTTGAAAAATGGTACAAATTCTACACAGACTGACACTTACATGTTTGGTAACATGAGTGTGCTGTTAGCCCAGCTTCCCTTGCTGCTATTCACACTTCTCAACTCCTTTCTATACCAGCAGTGAGTATCTGTTCATGTAACATTTGTTTACTTCTGCAAGTTATATAGTGTTGTATAGGTATGTAGTAGGGATGCACCGATACCACTTTTTCCAGTACTCGCCGATACCGATACTTTTATTTTTGGTACTTGTCGATACGAGTACCGATACCGATATTTTCATTGCATTTGTAATTTTTAAAATATTGGGTAAAGAGTATGTTTAATGTTAGTTGGTTAACTTCACTTATCAAATAGATAGTCAAACCAAAATTTATTCAGACACATTCAACATTTCTCAAATTATCACTGTTTATTCGCTATGGTTTATGGAAATAAAATATGACAAGAGTTAAACTGTGTCAGAACTAATTCAGCTTGATAATGTCAGATAACTTTGATAGAAAGGTATGTGATGGATTACAATCAACCAAAATTATTCAGACAGCTGTTAGTATGGCAATTTTATACAACTATCAATACTTTGTCGGGCAACACTTGCAACCCTTCATGCAAACCTGAATGAGTTTTTTCCCAGACTCGGTCTGAATAATTTTTGGTTCCAAATTTTTATCAATTTTATTGGTAGTCCACTGTATGAAGCATTTTTGGATATAATATGTCACAGTTTACTTTATTTTGCTATCCTCACTTAATAAATGAACTATAGTGTCCTGCAACCACTAGTAAAATATATAAAAAAATTATATTTGGTCTCTGAATAATTTTTGGTTTGACTGTACATCCTTTGGTTATTTTCACAGTTAATTATGCACATTAAAATGTATTTGTACAAGTTTTTGTTACTTTCACTGTTCGTTTTTTTGCTCTATGGTACATCATCTTTAATTTGATGTACGCGCCTAAAAACGCGTGGAAAACGCTAGGCGCGTCGCTTTCTCCTTCTTTTCAAAGCGCTCTGTAGCTTGCGCTCCCGTGGCGTCTGCCGTTGCTAAGCAACCATGAACTGCGCTCTCCTTGAAGACGTGGAAGTTTCAGCAAAGAATAAAATGGATTTCCAGCACTGAAAATCGATTGCAGTAGCTCTGCTACTATATTTATTTAAAAATGACTATCCACGTACAGCTATGATCAGCTGTTCCTTCATCTTGGCTGAGCTTTCAATGTTGTTACGTGAAAGGATGAAGCTGATTGGTTGGTTCTGGTCACATGACCTGCTGTGCGCTTGCGGCATTCTGAAAAGTTGAGATGTTTTTATCTCGATGCGGCGCGGACGCGCCTGGAAAAAACGAGCGCGTCGCACCGCGACCGCGTCACTTCCATTATGAGTGCGCATAAAGCGCGTCTACATTTGAAATAACGAACTTGAGCGCGCAAAAGACGCGATATGTGAACGGCCCCTTAGAGCTGCTCCATTGCAGCGGCTCAGTGCTGTAATCAGGTGCTTTGCTGAAATAATGCAGGGAACCACTCGTTATAAATCTCCTAACTGTGATATTTTCAGAAACAGAAGTCGCGTTTTTCTTTTCATCTGAAACATGCTGCGATTTATATTCCGAAGTCACTCATATAATGCAGAATCACTCATGAAGCAAGCAAAACGTGCGCACGTATTTGAGGCAATGAGAGGGGACAAGTACAGAACAGCCTCGCGTATTTCACACAGGCTGTTAGTTTCACTTTCGCCAGAAAGTCGTGTAGCCTATGCTTAAGGTTGAAAATAAATAAAGTTTATTGTGAATGCCCCTATCAATTGTCTTATATTTACGATTTAGTTTTAATCCAGATAATGCGTGCTAAGTGAGCGAACATCAATAAAGATCACACCACAGAAGAGCGCGCGCTCTCTCTCTCTCTCTCTCTCTCTCGCTCTCTCTCCCTCCCATTCTACAGTTTAAGTAACTTGTGCTGTTATTACTTGCTTTACCGAAAGTAAATGCGCTTTACTTACAGTTTTTGACATATCCGACAGAACTTCAAAACTTTCCAGTGATGTCTGTGAGAAAGGGATATTCACTCGACGAGCTCGCGCATCTGCGCCGGCGCGCGCGCAATCCACACAGCGCTTTGCTTTTCAGCTCGCGCACATCAGCTATAAAGGCATTAATACTGAATGTTTAACATCATTCATTGCATACATCTGCTTCGTAGACATCCTTAATCTCTAATAACCCAATTCTGCTGCCTGTTATTCTGTTGTGTGTTTCTTTGTCTGAATATGGCACTTATCACATGCTGTGTGGTATCGGCGTTTGGTTATCGGGCATTTTAACGAGTACGAGTACGAGTACATGAGTCAGTATCGGGAAATACGATTACCAGTATCGGTATCGGTGCATCCTAATTTTAACCTATTCAGCTGAATTTTCAGCAGCAATTACTCCAGTCAATACTTTTATTTAGTAAGAACACATTTAATTTATCACAAGTGACAGTAAAGACATGTATAATGTTACAAAAGTTTTCTATTTTGAATAAATGCTGTTCTTTTGAATTTTCTATTGATTAAAGAATCCTGAAAAAAAGTATAATGGTTTCCACAAAAATATTAAGTAACAAAAACAAACACAAATAAAAAATAATAATAATTGAGCACCAAATCAGCATATTAGAATGATTTCTGAAGGATCACGTGACACTGAAAACTGAAGTAAGAGCTGTTGAAAATGCAGCTTTACCATCGCAGGAATAAATTACTTTTAAAATATATTAAAATTAAACAGTTATTGTAAATTATATTATTCGAAAATATTGTTGTCACAGTATTTTTGATCAAATAAACACAGCCTTGGTCAGCGTAAGATACTTCTTTCAGAAACATTAAAATATCATAATTATTCCAAATAATATATCCAGACTTTTGACAGGTAGTGTAAATGAAAAATAATAGACATTACAGTCTAAATCCTTAAAGTTTGTATCTTTGTAAAACACCATAAATCAAACAACACACTTAATTAACAAAATACATTTCTTTAAAACATAAGATTTACACCATAATTTCTTTGCAAAATATACAGGAATATAATGCTTTTAAAATAACATGATTTATGTGCCGAAAACAATCACAGTAATCCATCAAAAAAAATATCAGTAGCAGCAGAGTCACTTTATGAATGCCGCTACCAGTGAGCAGGGAAATTTTGTCTTTCATCCAACATAATTCTTTTAATATTTAAAATACTGTGCATGAATAAAATATTGCTTCATGAATCATAAACTCATCTTAACAGCAAAACAAAGCATACCAGCTGGGAATACTGACATTAAGTTTATTTCATTCCCAGAAATGCAGTCTATTTTCTATCAAAGAAAAAAACTCTATAGAAGGTAGCAATGAAGGGTCAAACACAGCAGCACTGCAGTTCAGATATAAATGTTTTTTATATATATCCAACATGCCCTTAGAATGACAGTATCATTATAATTCTTTATGCAAAGCATCTGAGAATAGTTCTCAATAAGTGTCTGAGGAGCGGAGGTGTGCTGTCCCTGTCAGAGGGAGATCTGCAGATTGCCCCAGGCAGCGGTCACAGAGACTTTTAGACATAAATAGCTATGGTACTACAGTCCCTCAGGCATACGGCTCCGGGATTTCTCAGCCTCGGGCTATGCAAATAAAACACTGTCACACGAGTGATATCAGCGAGAGGGTCTTTGAGCCTCTGTTCATGGATATTTGTATATTTATGTGTGTGAGAAAGCGTTATGTTTTGATGTATTCTTTGTTGGCCAGTCATAGAGATGTTGTTTGCGTGGGCACATATTCCTTGTGGACTGTCTGCTCGCTTTGCTGATTATTGCCAAGATACAATGCAAGGCCCAGAATTGAATAGGAACGGCGGTGTGAATTCAAAAACAGTCATCCGAGTGGATTAGCTCTTCATTCCGTCTGATTGCATCAGTCAATTCTGATTTCCATTTTGATGAGAATTATCGATGTACAAAGCAAAACATTAAGTGATAGAACGAAAGGATCAACAGTTAAGAATCCATACATGCCAGGTGAGTGAAAACAGAATATTATTATAAAAAAATCCTCTACATTCAAACAGGACTGGAGGAGTAAATACCCGATGCTGATGAGTTTTTAAAGGTGCAAGCCTTTTTTTGCCAAATAAATCTGTAATAACTGGACAATGCTATTACAATTAGCATGATATAGTTCTGGCATCAACCAGTAGGGGCTAATAAAACCATGCTAAACAGTGTTGTTAATCCTAACTAAAACTATTGAAATCTTTTTTGGTAGAGATGCACGATATTGGATTTTTGCCGATATTGCTGATATATTTTCTTTTGTTTGGAATCAACACCAAGAGATTATATAAAACAAATGTGTTCGTTTTGAGCAAAAACTTACTTGTTAGAACTAAATAAACAATAAGTTATTTTTATATTGAGAGAACATTGAAAGCTTTGAAAATAACTATTGAAAAAATTAATCACTGCCTTTTTTTTCTTTTCAAACAGATGCCGTGGTAACCTTAACATTTCGCCATATCAGCAGGGGCGCATTAATGAACGGGCTTCAAGGGGCTGAAGCCCAGGGGCCTACATTGGAAAGGGGGCCCACTGGCTGCAGGGAAATTATATTTTTTGAATAATTATTTATATGGGAGTTTGCAGCAGTGACAACAGCATTCTGTAAACAAACTCACACACTCATTTTCAGCGACGCCCTGGTTGTAGTAGCATATATAGTGAATGGTTCAGTTTAGGTTCCCCTCACACAGTTTGTGTAGTTGGTATGTTCCACGTAATAAACCGATATACTGTAAGCGGAACGCACAATCAATACATTCGCTTATTTTGCTAGTAAAGTAACGTTAGCCCAGCACAAGAGTGTCTTTATGTTAACGTGCAGATTAACAAGAGAAACAACACTGCTGTGTGAAAGGAACTGGACCGGACAACTTTATGTAACAGTGCAAGTGCAATAATTTGCAAGTGCAATAATTCATACAGTGCAAGTTCAGTAATTTGCGTGGATGTAATCTGTGCCAGTTGAAGGTTTTAGATTAAGGTGCTGCTTCAAAGTCTCAATTTTAAATCCAGGGATGGAAAAATAGGAATCGTCCTATTGCTTAAATGTGATCATTAAACTTTATACGGCTGTGATTTAATTAATTAAACATGAGCACGGCATGTTTCTAAATAAAAACGCAGTTAGGAATCACCAAACAATCCACATTTATGCCAACATGTCATGATGTTTCGTTCTACTGATGATGAATAATGAATATTTTGTGTGATCTATGGTGTTTAATTATTCCTGTAAACTCACATTTCAGCCAGGAAAGTTTTGATGGCATTTTCTTTTTATATTACCTCCGTATAAAGCCTGTAATAGTGTTATGTAATGGCTATATTCTGCTGTTCTTACACGCCACCTTGTGGCAAAGAGGGAATTTGCATATTCACTTATATACACATTTTACGCAGAACAGTGTTGTGAATGTTAACTGGCATATTAACAAGAAAAAAAAATATCGAAATTTGACAAATAATTGTCAGGAAGCTTAAAAAAAAAAAAAAAAGGGTTTTCTGGGGTAGGGGGGGCTACCGTAATGCTGTAGCCCAGGGGCCTCTGGATATCTTAAGGAGCCCCTGCATATCAGCAACATTTTTCATATCGGGCAAATGCCGATGTTTGCATTTTAAGCATTTATCGGCCGATTCTGATAACAGTCTGATAATATCGTGCATCTCTAGTTTTTGGTCATTTTAATAAAGCTGAAATAAAATAAAATACAAATATTAGATAAAAGACTTTAATTAAAAATAAATAAATGAGAATTAGAAATGTTCCCTTGCCAACTAACTGAAATAAAGTTGTAATACTAAAATTATGAAAACTGAAACTGAAACAAAATTCAAAAATAAACACTAAAAAATAAAATCAAAATGAAAACTGAAAATATAAAAAGCTAATTCAAAGTAATAATGAATATCATACAATTATATAAATAAATTGAATTACTAAATTTAGTTTAGGAATTCTGTAATAACTGGAAAAAGCTATTAGCATTAGCATTTTCTTATAACTTTTCATGCAAATCACCTGAGTTATAAATGCTATTCAGCTAATTTTGGATTTCTCAATAAAGAAAGAAGCTGTGTCCAGATGGTGTAGTTACGACATTAACCAGCAGGGGATAAAAGGGCCTTGCTAAACAGTGTTGTTATTGTTAACTAAAACTCTATTTATTAAAAATAGTTTTTGAAATAAAATATGTATTAGACAGAATCATTGAAGTAATAAGGTTACCAAAATTAAAACAAAACAAAAAAAGGGGAAAAAAAAAGTTAATGGCAGCATTCATGAGGGGGTGACCCATTCATCAGAACTATTTGTATTTTGTATATTACTTTCTTTACTATTTGTATACTATTTTGTAGAACAGCTGTGTGTGTGTGTGTGTGTGTGTGTGTGTGTGTGTGTGTGTGTGTGTGTGTGTGTGTGTGTGTGTGTGTGTGTGTGTGTGTGTGTGTGTGTGTGTGTGTGTGTGTGTGTGCAAAACTCGAATACCAGGGGAAAAAAATGGAAGCACTAACCAAAGACCGTCCTGGCAGGGACAGATTCACGGTTGAGCCAGAATGAGACTTGGGACAGAATGACAGTCATGAAGCAGGGCATGTAGGTCTGAATCACAAAGTAACCGATCTTCCTCTTCAGGTAAAAATGGGCCATCATGACTGTGTATTGACCTACAAGGGGAACAACGAAACAGAAGAATAATGAAATGAGAGAAAGGATGAGAATAGAAAACAGTGATGGAAAAATAAGTAAGAGAAGAAATGAAGGGACTAAGAGAGGGAGGGATAGAGTGTGATTAAACTCTTGGGGGATAAGTGCAAACCAGCTGAGAGTTTTAAAGAGAAAATGAGAAAAAAGAGAGAGAGAGGTGGTGAGAAACAAGTCAAGGGAAGACAGAGCCATAATAATATGAGGCAAATCAAAACAAATGGGAAGTGGTGTGATTATGGAATTTTCCAACAGTACTGTCAGTATTCTTTCAGAGTAAAGGGAAACACTTTTACTTTCTAGTTTGTGGTCTCATTAGCACCAAATAGTGGACAGTTACTGTCATGTCTGACCACAAAGATGATTTGATTTTGTTTTAGTGAAAGAGTACAACATAAATGACTTTAAAGGTATAAAAACAGCATAAATCATCAGAATGGAACAGACAAAAGTTACATTTATGGTGTGTTTAAGAGCTGTCACGCTGTGCACTGGAACATGGTGAGGTAAATCATTAACTGGAATAGAAAAGAGAATACAGAGTGAAAAAAACATTATATATCCTGTTAACCAAGCGAAGATTGAATTTGAAGCTTTAAAAAAAATCCTTTTGAGCCACACAGTCTGATAAACTATAGAAAATCCACTGATGACTGCTGCTTTCTCCTGGCAAAATCGGATTTTTGTGTCCCACTAATCCCTTGTCACAATCTGCATCCTGCAGGCTTCTCTCTCTCTCTCTCTCTCTCACACACACACACACACACACAAACTCTTCTGTCTCTCGCTCTTTCAATAGTTCCATCCATTCTGTCAGGCCAGGCCATCCGCGTTTAGGATATACTCTTTCACGGCTTGCAGAGAGAAAGCGAGGGAACAAAAAAGGGGGTAAAAACCGAGCAAAAGAGCAAAAGCTAGTCGAGATCACAGGGGACAGATCAAGTGGATCAGATGAAGGGGACGACAAGCTGTTGAGCCTTGGAAGTCAAGGAAAAGTTTGAACGTCGTGAGGGCCCTGGGGGCAAAGATGTCCTCGTCATGAGGGGCTCATCGCATCCCCTTCGTCTGGCTCGCCCCTTTATTTCAATGACCGGGAAGAAAGCACAACTGGCAGTGCCCCATTTCATATATTCCACCTTGGATGTGCCCTGCGGGGTGAGACTCTTCTGAGAGCTACAAACATGCGACTGTGGTGGACTTTACTTCTAAGCTTTTGGAGTGTTTATGGAGAACTTCCATTCATAGCAGAGAACAACGCTGCCATGCTGGTCAACTGGTGAGTGGTCTGTTTTTTTTTTTACACTCAAAGAAAAATAACACAGCGTTGAATGTCGACAGGAACAGATGAGCACCTGAGGGGGGTCAGCTTCTAAATCAATTTGAATCAGTTGGGAAGGGTAGGTGCTATTTTCTGGATGGGAGTTCTTATTAATAAAAGGTGACAGGTTATCAGGTTGTCTTTACAGTGCGGGCCAAGTGATTGAATGTTGACATTTCCACTGGAGATAATTTTACCCTCTGTTTGGCAGACTCTAGAAGCCTTTCTTTCTTTCTTTCCCTTTCTTTCTTTCTTTCTTTCTTTCTTTCTTCTCCACTGGGTTTGAGCTAATGACCCTGCGCTCATAAGATGAAGTCCTGGTGGATCTATTTTTAACTTTGTAAAGAGGTTTGCACCTCAGATTAGCAGCAGTAATGACCAGCTGACCTTTATCCTGCAAGTCAGCCAGGCCAAAAATCGGAAGACGGAGGAAGACAGGTTATAAAGTCCTGCCAGAAAGGAACGCCGTGGCCTCTGAGCTAGTTTCTAAAAGTGTTTCTGGCCACCTGATGACAGCTGGCAAACTTTGATGTCTAAATCAATGGCAAAAAGAAAGATGGCTCAGCAGGGTTTAAAACATGACGTGGTCGGCGTAGTTAATAGTATCTGCCTAGCTCATGATCAGAGCATGATAATGTCTTATTGAATATGAGTGTACGCCAGCTCAGCACGGTTATCCATATATGTACATCCATAAAGGCGGAACAAGGGGAAGCCCCCAACCCCACCCTCCCCATACATGATTACAAAGCTAGAGGCAGAAATGATATGAGTGTATTACCAGTCATCTTTACATAACCGAATTAGACAGATGCTGCCTAGGCCCTCTTCTCCCCCTCGCTCGTCTCCCATGTGTCTCTTGCCGGCTTGAGCCAATGGTGGCTGACCGACGTCACATGGTAAAAGCACAACTGATGGGGAAGCACAAGGATTAACCCTCCAGACCCAATGGCTCAGGATAAGTGTTGTTTTCTCCCCTCCCTCTCTCTTATCTTCATCTCTTCCTGTACTCTTGCTGGTCCTAGAGACAGCTGGCCGTGAGTGGGAGGTGTACTGAAATCCTCATCACTCATTTGCCATCCAGTTTGATTTGAAAAAGCTATAATCACAGAAGGACTATCACTTTATTTAAGAGAGACGACGTCACACGGTGTAGGAAAATGAAACTGAAATGGTGTGATGCAGCACATACTGTTCCTGGAAATAATGCATTATATGCAACAGGTTAGAAGGTGAGATGAACTGTGAAAGCAAGAATGGGCATTGCGTTACTATAACATTTTGGAGCATGGTCCTAACTGTAAAGCTGAATCACAGATCTGCAATGAATGGGATTAGGTCAGAGAAAGTTATTTACCTCTGCTTGTGCTTATATCTTCCGTACCGACAGTGTGGCCAACCAGATGGTATTGGTTAAGACGTGACCCTTCCTCTGCCACTACCACAGACATGCCAGGGCCTTTAGTCCACTTATACACCACTTCTGAGATAGGGTAGGCATCTGGAAAAACACACAGTTGTTTACACTTATTATGCAATGATAACGGTTATTAACCAGACACTGCGAGTACCTGGAAGATTAATTCAAATTAAATGTAATCTGTTTAGTCCCGTCTTTGAATAAGGTTGCATAAGTGTTACCCACTCTTGATTGTACAGTCATTGTCAGTTGATTGCATTGCGATTTCCATGCAAGCAACTTTCATTTCTCAGGTTTAGGAGGTACAGTGTCTACACCTGTCAATCATGGGGAAATATCAGCTTCCTTTATCAACAGGGAACATGTTTTTCTGACTCTGCCAAGTGTAGAGCTGGGTAATAAATTTAATCATCTGCATCTGTGTTGAAAAATAGGATCAGACCACGAGGGTTAAAAAAAGAGATTTTGAAGACAACTAGAGGAACACTTCAATAAAATGACATGTCTTTGCACGTAAAAAAAAGAGCATAACCTTTGTATAGTTGTCCTGCAAAAAAAAGCAAGAGATCTAAAAAAAAACCAAAAAAACCAAAGCCAATCCTCTTAATACACCGATCCACAAATAAACCTTTTTTCAATTTACATTTTATTTTATAATTTACTATGACTATTTTTATTGTATATTTATGTATTTTCATTTACATACTGTAATAAACTCATATTTAACACAATATAAACAAAATTTTCAGTGGATGCTAGTTTCACATAAAAAGCTGCAGCTTTACAGAGAGCTCTTAACACTCCATTTTTCCCTTTCACCCCCTCCCACCATTGTGACATTCAATCTTGAAGCAAAACATTAATCCTGCCACTCTCATGCCGGCTGTCTCCATCACAATTAAGATTGACTTGGACCATCTAGACTGAGGGATTATTCTGCCAACAATCTACACACACAGACGCACGTACCCTTAGATACCCCCAGCAAAATTACTGATTACTGTCACACCACCCCCACTGCTCTACTCTTCCCCTGACTAGGAAAATCAAACATGCTATTGATATTGCTACAAATCTTCTGACTAAGTCATAACTAACATACTCATAACCAGATGCTCCTCTGAATCATTAAATCCACTTTAAGGAAGCACTGAAACACAGTTCAGTTATGGTGAAAGCTCTCATCTGGGGGTTGTGTACCCCTACAGATATGCTTTTACCAAAAAACTGTGCCAGATTTTCTTGGATGGTTGCAGAAAAGGCTTTTGCATGTTGAAATACTGCAATAATATAATGTATTATGTAAGGCTTCATAGGCAAGCAGCTTCTAGGCCATTCTCATAGACACTTCTCAGAATGGACAGTCTACTCGAGGACAAGCCCACACATTACCTGTTAAGACTCTATAGGGCACCAGCTAAATGAGATTGTAAAGCTAATACTGAGTGCTGGGACAGAGAGCATAGGTAGTTAGTTCAAATGCTGGCAAGTCCTATAATTTTCTATTTTTAGCTACAGCATTTTATACAACACTTTTTTTATGCAACACTTTTGGGACAAATGTACTGTATGTTTACAGTTCTATAAACAGTGGGTTTTATTCATGAAACATGCACAGAATTCTTGAATATTTATATATTTTGTGCATTCAAATCAATAGGTAGATTTACACACCAATGGGTTTAAATACAATTTACACAAAAATACTGTGTTCCATGAATAATGGCCCGTATTTTTATAGAAAGGATTCAATCTCTAAATTTTTACTTGCAAAACATTTTCCTCTAATTGAAAAATCAAGGATCTCTAAGCTGATATCATGTTTGTATTCTGTGTTATCTCCCTTTCTTACAAACAAGAACAGAGCACATTACTGCTGTCATAATTATTGTGGATTTATGGCATGAACCTTTACTGACTGTGTGTGACATTTCAGACTTTTTGAGAAACCCGAACAAAACCTGAAACTCTTTTTTTAAGGGTTAGATATCAGTTCTCCTAAGGATAGTGTTTGAAGCTCAGTGCAAGTTCAGGAGCCTACAACTAAATAAACTAATGAGTGTGAAGACAGTGTTGCTGCTAATTGTATGGTGATTGTAAGTGGATCTAATTGGATTGAATTTAGTGGACATCAGCTGATCCAAATAAACTCTGAACTCATTTAAGTTCAAATGAAAAACTATACACTTACGCTGCATCCCAATGTGCATACCATCCACCCTATCTGCCCTAATTAGTATTGAAAATTACTACTATCACATAGAATTAAGGATGGATAGTATGCACATTGGGACGCAGGCTTTGTCAGTTTGCCTACTATGGATTGAATTAAGGAGGAGACTGAACTTGAAGCCGAATTCTGGAAATGTTGGGACGTTTGAATAATTTTTAATAAAAATTTTAATAAAATGAAAACTAAAAGACTTTCAAATCACATGAGCAAATATTTTATTCACAATAGAACATAGATAACATAGCAAATGTTTAAACTGAGAAATTTTACAATTTTATGCATGATTTGAAAGTTTTTTATTTTTCATTTTATTCAAATTTAAAAATCGTCCCAACATTTCCGGAATTCAGGTTGTATATATATATATACAGTATAGTGGTAGTGATGATAGAAATCATGGTAGAATTATAAAAGTACAGAAAATATAGGTTTTATGTGTTTATATTATACCCAGAGCACTGTGGGAGATGTTATTCTTACTTTTTTGACATACTGTAGTCTGTAGACACTAAGGAAACATCGTTTGATAAACCAAAGGAAGTGACAAGGTCTAGCTTACAGAGGACACAATATTTCTCATAGGTCAAGGGTTGAGACTTGCGGGAAACAAATGTAGCTCTCATTATGACAGGGTCACCACAGCCCAACGAGAGAATAGCCTGTAGAATAACCTTCTTACTCACACACGACTGAAACACTTTCCAGTAAAATGAAATCGTTCAGTGTGGATTGACTTGACAGAATGTGTGCGTGCATATACAAGTTTGGCTATACTTGAGAGGAGCAAATTTTAGGAAATGTCCTCACAAATAGAGTGAAACATCAAACACCCACAAAGTGGCCCTCACTTGATGAGATGTCCTCATTAATATTATGAAACCAGCATGCGTGTGCTTATTTGTGGTTAGGAATTTTACAGCTTATTTTGTTCCAGGTCTAAATTAATCATTTAATGTCAGAGTTTTCATTTTGTTTGTGAATCTCATTTACAATCCACTCTTGCTTTTAATACAATATTGAATGCCTTTTAGCATTTCAAATCAATGACAATGTGAAGTAAGTTAAAGCACTTAAGTAGCACTTCAACAATTCATTCCCAAAATGTGACAATCTGCAAAAATTATGCGAGTAAATTATTTAAATAAAATAAAATAATAATAATGATCGTCTTTTGTTGTTAATATAAAATGTTGAATATTTAGAAAAGATAAAAAATGCAGCACAATATTTTCCACTAGCTTGAAGCACTGACATAGGCAATTCCATAAAAAAACGGCAAATTATATTATTTTTTAAAAAAAAGTTCCATCTGGAAACAAACAAACAAATAAATAAATATAAGAATCTCTTTCTCAAACATTTACTAATAAACAAGCTAGAAGAATTATGGTAGCATAAGTAATATAAAGTCCATTTATACAAAGAAATAAAAAAATAAACAAATAAATAACCTTTTCTACAAACACCCACACCTTTCAACCTGTCCCTATAAAGCCTGTCTTTCTTTACACTGAGATTATGAGGCTTGGCTGCCCTAAGGTGACCCTAATACTCTATATACACCAGCTAGTGACATCTTTAGCCATTAGATCAGCAGGTTGAGAAGCAAACACAGACAGTATTTCTGCAGGATATGCTTATGATTGTAAGGCTTGGTTGTTGAAATG
Source organism: Schizothorax lantsangensis (assembly GCA_027422415.1). NCBI lineage: Eukaryota > Metazoa > Chordata > Actinopteri > Cypriniformes > Cyprinidae > Schizothorax > Schizothorax lantsangensis. The sequence continues at coordinate 84,096 of JAPDDO010000430.1, forward strand.
CTGTTTTTTTTGTGTGTGTGTGTGTATGTTTTGAATAAGTATGCATATTTGTTTAGTGTCTGTCTTTAAATAGGCCTATACCTGTATCTCAACACATTGTTTTGTAGACCTACCTCATACGGTATATCCTCCATTGCTGACCTATGCCTTATCTTATTTCTCTCTCAAAACTCTCTGGGAAGAGATATATTGGATTAATCGGAACAAAAATATGATTCACCATTGGGGACCTTTACAAGGTTGAATCATCCCGTAGTAATCTTTGGTCTATATAATCTTTTGAGGTGAATCTGCTGGCACGAGAACCTGAAGGCTGTACTGCAGTACGGGAAGCACTAAATATACACTATACTGGTACTAACACCATCAAATATACCTTAATGGACATGGCAGAACGTACATATAAAAAAGACATACAGACGGAAGAATATGGAGTGAAAGACAGAGAGAAAAATATCAGAAAATAGCAACTTACTATTTTTTTGCTGTTGTTTATGCAGTATATTGCTGAATAATGGCTGTATAAATGAACGTTCATTACCTACAGAGCTTTTCACTCAACAGTCTCTACTCTACATCTAAACTAATATAATAATTTCAATGATAACCAACATATTTAATCTCTATTTATTAATTTGTAAAACCATGTAATAACTGGGTTAATGTACAGTCAGACAGTCATATATAGAGTTCAGTTCTCCTAGACAGTCCACAGTCTCTCTCTTCTCACATAATAAAATAATTTCAACTCAAAATCAATATTTCATGTCCAGCCATGCAATAAGTGGGATAATGTACTGTACAGTCAGCCTATCTTTACCTCAAAATACACCCTCACAGGGTGATACAAGACCCTAAACAAGACCCTAAGCCCCTAATCAGGGACTATTCTGTGATAATGACCAGCTGACTTTACATTAATCGTGAAATTAATGTCTTTGTACCTGATTCTCTCAATGTGCTTAGCCGAAGATGTACATTGTGTCTGTTGAGATTAACTATGAGAATGATTGTCTGTCTCTTTAAAGAGCAGAATATTCCTTAACAAAAGGCCCTGCATTAACATAACGCACACATCAGCTTCACAACTTTTGTCGTTTACATGAACGCTGTTGCCTTTCTAAGGCATTTTGGTTGAGATGACGGTTAAAACCAGGCGTCTGTCACTGTTTTCCAACCAGCCAAACAAAAGCTGCTAAGTGCAGACAGAATTTATATAACCCTTTACATAACAGAGCACAATACTTCAAGTAAACACATTTGTTGTGCGATTTACAAGTTAAATCTCTAATTCTCTGCTGCCTTTATAAAGAGTAACTCACACAGAGGAAATGGCATTAAACATGTCTGTGAACTCTAAGTTTGTAAGTACATTGAGTCCTAATGAAGGCTAAATTTTCAATTACCACCTGGCAATGAATAATTAATACCATTTGAGACATTTGAGATAGCTCACAGTGTGTTTTAAATCTTCAGTAGAATGTAAAATTAAAAAACCCAAGAAATGCTGAGAAATTACTAATTAAACAAAATAGCTAAATAATAGAATCTAATCATTTCTGTAAAGGATAGTTTATGTTTATTAACACCGTACTGTTCATTTGTGAAAATCATGCTCAATCTTCATTAAATATTCATAGTGGGTTAAGTAGTTCTTGCTTTTATAATAAAAGAGATAATATGATCAGATCAATGAAAAAAAAAAAAGGAAATCAAGTAAATGTTGTTGGTAATGCTATTATCCATAGAGTAGATATAAACAAAACAAGAATTGGTGGGGAAAAAAAATAAGCCTTGTTATAATTGTTATTATTATTGTTATTTTCAGTATACCAGAAGAAGAGTTTTTTTTTAATGTGCAAAATGTTTTTTTAGACAGCGGAGTATCTTAAATTGATGCAGCGTGGCTGGTTTAATATTAGTTTCAAGGATTGTCTGCATACATCAATTTGGATTCGGGTCAAGCTAGGCAGGCAAGTACAATTTTACTTTTAGAGTGATTAGATTTTATACTGTACTTCTAACTACGTTGATGTTCTAATTTAACATTCCATCCAATCACATTGCGAAGCCTATGAGATTCCCAAAAGCACTGCATCAGACTCATTTTAGGTCACGGGCCAGATTAGATTAAACATCACCTTATGATAGCAGATTTTTTATTTATTTATTAAATCTTGACGTACCCATGGAGAGCGTAAGCACAATGCGTGGTTTTATGCAACTACTGAATGAACTTCAGGTCATGAGGGATTTTACTATGCAGCTACACAAATACAATCAAATATTTAGATATGCACAATCATGAAACATCAGTGGCACCCCTCCTAAGCGCTGTCTGTCATGGTTTCTGCTGTATCCATGTACAGCCCTATCCTGTAATGCCCTGAACACCAAAGAAAGCTGAGCCCATCTCAGGTCATTCCTGGCTTCTTTGCACCAAAAAGCCTTTCTTTTGTGTGTGGGCAGTGCGTACGTGAGCGCAGGAGGGATGGAAGGACACTTTACTAATCCAGTCCTCAAGTCACCCTTCTTTCTGCTAGCACCAGGTGATAATCTTAATCCTGCTCTTGAACAGGATGCCACGTGATAATCAGACTAAACTGGACTCAGTATGTGTTCAGATATACCTTAAACACCAGTCCATCAAGCTGACTAAAGTAGGCCAAGTTAGCATAAATTTACTGAATATTTTGGTAAAAAATACACAGAAATGTATTGAGAACAAATGCAGAGAGAAATGAAGATGAAGGCAAAGAGGTGCTTGGTACATAATATAAGAAAGATGAATTTCCCATCATCTCCTGCAGTGGGAATTTCCTATAAAATATACACAATGTTGCTCCTATTCCTATCTCTGCTCTGCTAACGTTTCATAAGTGAATACATTAGGTAGGTTTAGGTGTAGGGCGATAGAAAATATGGTTTGTACAGTATAAAAGCCATTACGCCTATATAATGTCCCCACAATTCACAAAAACAAACGTGTGTGTGTGTGTGTGTGCATATATATATATATATGTATACACACACATATATATACAGTATCTCACAGAAGTGAGTACACCCCTCACATTTTTGTAAATATTTTATTATATCTTTTCATGTGACAACACTGAAGAAATGACACTTTGCTACAATGTAAATTAGTGAGTGTACAGCTTGTATAACAGTGTAAATTTGCTGTCCCCTCAAAATAACTCAACACACAGCCATTAATGTCTAAACCGCTGGCCACAAAAGTGAGTACACCCCTAAGTGAAAATGTCCAAATTGGGCCCAGTTAGCCATTTTCTCTCCCCGGTGTCATGTGACTCGTTAGTGTTACAAGGTCTCAGGTGTGAATGGGGAGCAGGTGTGTTAAATTTGGTGTTATCGCTCTCACTCTCTCATACTGGTCACTGGAAGTTCAACATGGCACCTCATGGCAAAGAACTCTTTGAGGATCTGAAAAAAAGAATTGTTGCTCTACATAAAGATGGCGTAGGCTATAAGAAGATTGCCAAGACCCTGAAACTGAGCTGCAGCACGTGGCCAAGACCATACAGCGGTTTAACAGGACAGGTTCCACTCAGAACAGGCCTCGCCATGGTCGACCAAAGAAGTTGAGTGCACGTGCTCAGCGTCATATCCAGAGGTTGTGTTTGGGAAATAGACGTATGAGTGCTGCCAGCATTGCTGCAGAGGTTGAAGGGGTGGGGGGTCAGCCTGTCAGTGCTCAGACCATACGACACATACTGCATCAAATTGGTCTGCATGGCTGTCGTCCCAGAAGGAAGCCTCTTCTAAAGATGATGCACAAGAAAGCCTGCAAACAGTTTGCTGAAGACAAGCAGACTAAGGACATGGATTACTGGAACCATGTCCTGTGGTCTGATGAGACCAAGATAAACTTATTTGGTTCAGATGGTATCAAGCATGTGTGGCGGCAACCAGGTGAGGAGTACAAAGACAAGTGTGTCTTGCCTACAGCCAAGCATGGTGGTGGGAGTGCCATGGTCTGGGGCTGCATGAGTGCTGCGGCACAGGGGAGCTACAGTTCATTGAGGGAACCATGAATGCCAACATGTACTGTGACATACTGAAGCAGAGCATGATCCCCTCCCTTCGGAGACTGGGCCGCAGGGCAGTATTCCAACATGATAACGACCCCAAACACACTGCCAAGACGACCACTACCTTGCTGAAGCGGCTGAGGGTAAAGGTGACCTAAACCCTATTGAGCATCTTTGGGGCATCCTCAAACGGAAGGTGGAGGAGCGCAAGGTCTCTAACATCCTCCAGTGACTCCAGTGGCAACCTGTGAAGCTCTGGTGAACTCCATACCCAAGAGGGTTAAGGCAGTGCTGGAAAATAATGGTGGCCACACAAAATATTGACACTTTGGGCCCAATTTGGACATTTTCACTTAGGGGTGTACTCACTTTTGTGGCCAGCGGTTTAGACATTAATGGCTGTGTGTTGAGTTATTTTGAGGGGACAGCAAATTTACACTGTTATACAAGCTGTACACTCACTACTTTACATTGTAGCAAAGTGTCATTTCTTCAGTGTTGTCACAAGAAAAGATACAATAAAATATTCACAAAGATGTGAGGGGTGTACTCACTTCTGTGAGATACTGTGTGTATATATATATATATATATATATATATATTCAAGAATTTGGAAAGTGGGGTAGATTCTGCAATTTTCTACTTGCAACTTGTTCCTCTAAATATACTATTCATATACTATTCATATGCATTTACTGAAAAAAATTGATGTACTGTAATCTTGCATTTTGAGTAGTGACTATATTTCATCAGAGGGATTATTTTAAAGGGGTCATATGATGCTTTTTTAAAGATCATTATTTTGTGTATTTGGTGTTAATTAAAATGTAAAAGGAATTGCGATTCCATTTGAGTTTTGGCAGGTTACATGCAAGACGCAGAGAAAGTGAAAAGGCAAATGTGGTAATTAATATTGCTATTTAAATATGACAGGCTCATAGCTCGTAAGACATGGGAAATACAGTTGTAAATGGACTTTTCTTTTTCATTTGAAATGTGGCAGTCACTGTGCGTTCGCGAAAGTGAAAATGCAAACGATAATGCAAGATTTGCAATTGCATTTGGATTGTCACAATTTATGCGCCCACATGTGGAAAACGCAATTGAAAATACAATTTGCAATTCCTTTTGAAAAAAGTCCTGAATATTCTTCCATAAATACGAACGAGACAGCGGTAAATGGAAGATGCCAACAAGAAATGTGGCAACATGCGCCGCGATTCCTATTCCACAGAGAGCGCGTGCAGACGAGGAGTTAAAGTGCCCCTATTATGGGTTATGATAGGTTCATATTTTGGTTTTGGGAGTCCCCAACAACAGGTTGACATGCATGCAAGGTCAAAAAATACTTTAATTTTCTTATAATATGCATTTATTTTTACCTTATTTGCTCAACGACTCCCAAACGATTCGTTCAACGATTCATTTTTCCAAACCCCTCCTTTGCATGACGCTAATCTACGGTGATTGGTCGATTTCATTTAAAGCAGTGTTTGTGAGCTTTTAACGCTGCAAAAGCGGCACCTAGTGGCAAAGAATGAATTTGCAGTTTAATTCAGACCAAAGCAAAAATCCAAGTTTTCCCAGGTCTGCGCCTGCAACAAGTGGGCGGACAATATGCTAATGTTTCATTTTGACGTCAACATGAAACGGATTGGGATTCGTTTTAAAAACGACTCGTTTCAATGATTCAGAGTCGACTCTTTCTTTTGAGAGACAATAACTTTATACACGGTGCACTTTCAGATTTAAAACTTTGCAGGATGTTTTCATTCACTTAGAGCTGTGTTACACACTGCATGAAAGGTAATTTTCAAAAATCCATAATAACTTTAACACTTTAAAGTTTACTTTAACGCTTTAACGCGGCACTTTAACGCTTGCTTGGTGGCGTAACAGTGAACCGTGTCTAAACCGGACGCTGTGTAGCAACACAACAGGTTGAGTCTGTCTACACAGGACATTTGAACTTTGTGTCAGTACGTCATAAATAGGACAAGGCAGTTTACTGTGAGGGATTTGTCGTGTCGTATCGCACCGCATCTAGTGTAGACAGCATCAGTGATTACAATTGGTTCTCGCCGCGCCGCTCGCGTGAGGTAGACAGGGTGTATTTAACTTTCTTATTTAAGGCTACTTTCCTATTTAACTGTATTATTTCTTTGATATTTATTTTAGTGTTTTGCAGGCTGCGTGTTCACTGACGGAAGTGCTAAAATAAACATGCACATTTGTTAATAGGTGATTGAGCCTCATTTATTTATTTTTGCGTTTCAGAATTATATATATATATATATATATATATATATATATATATATATATATATATATATATATTATATATATATACAGTGGGTACGGAAAGTATTCAGACCCCCTTAAACTTTTCACTCTTTGTTATATTGCAGCCATTTGCTAAAATCATTTAAGTTCATTTTTTTTCCCTCATTAATGTACACACAGCCCCCATATTGACAGAAAATCACAGAATTGTTGACATTTTGCAGATTTATAAGAAAGAAAAACTGAAATATCACATGGTCCTAAGTATTCAGACCCTTTGCTGTGACACTCATATATTTAACTCAGGTGCTGTCCATTTCTTCTGATCATCCTTGAGATGGTTCTACACCTTCATTTGAGTCCAGCTGTGTTTGATTATACTGATTGGACTTGATTAGGAAAGCCTGTCTATTAAGACTTACAGCTCACAGTGCATGTCAGAGCAAATAAGAATCATGAGGTCAAAGGAACTGCTGAAGAGCACAGAGACAGAATTGTGGCAAGGCACAGATCTGGCCAAGGTTACAAAAAAAATTCTGCTGCACTTAAGGTTCCTAAGAGCACAGTGGCCTCCATAATCCTTAAATGGAAGACGTTTGGGACGACCAGAACCCTTCCTAGAGCTGGCCGTCCGGCCAAACTGAGCTATCGAGAAGAGCCTTGGTGAGAGAGTAAAGCGAACCCAAAGATCACTGTGGCTGAGCTCAGAGATGCATTCGGGAGATGGGAGAAAGTTGTAGAAAGTCAACCATCACTGCAGCCCTCCACCAGTCGGGGTGTATGGCAGAGTGGCCGACCATGAAAAGCCCGCATGGAGTTTGCTAAAAAAACACCTGAAGGACTCCAAGATGGTGACAAATAAGATTCTCTGGTCTGATGAGACAAGATAGAACTTTTGGCCTTAATTCTAAGCGGTATGTGTGGAGAAAACCAGGCAATGCTCATCACCTGTCCAATACAGTCCCAACAGTGAAGCATGGTGGTGGCAGCATCATGCTGTGGGGGTGTTTTCAGCTGCAGGGACAGGACGACTGGTTGCAATCGAGGGAAAGATGAATGCGGCCAAGTACAGGGATATCCTGGACGAAAACCTTCTCCAGAGTGCTCAGGACCTCAGACTGGGCCGAAGGTTTACCTTCCAACAAGACAATGAACCTAAGCACACAGCTAAAATAACGAAGGAGTGGCTTCACAACAACTCCGTGACTGTTCTTGAATGGCCAGCCAGAACCTGACTTAAACCCAATGAGCATCTCTGGAGAGACTAAAAATGGCTGTCCACCAACGTTTACCATCCATCCTGACAGAACTGGAGAGGATCTGCAAGGAGGAATGGCAGAGGATCCCAAATAAACTTGTTGCATCTTTCCCAAAAAGACTCATGGCTGTATTAAATCAAAAGGGTGCTTCTACTAAATACTGAGCAAAGGGTTGAATACTTAGGACCATGTGATATTTCAGTTTTTCTTTTTTTAATAAATCTGCAAAAATGTCAACAATTCTGTGTTTTTCTGTCAATATGGGGTGCTGTGTGTACATCAATGAGGAAAAAAAATGAACTTAAATGATTTTAGCAAATGGCTGCAATATAACAAAGAGTGAAAATTTTAAGGGGGTCTGAATACTTTCCGTACCACTGTATATGTATATATATATATATATATATATATATATATCACAACACCGCGCCACCGGCGGAGTTGGTCCATTACCACCGCGGTGGTAAAAATCTGCCACTGTCACAGCCCTAGTGATGATGCTTGTATGTGTTTGCAAACAAGCCGCGATTAAGACGATTTCTGACAGGCTGTACACTCCGCTGTGATGTGACCCTGTCTCTCTCTCTCTCTCACACACACACACACACACAAGCTGCGATTAAGATAGCTGATGTGCTGTGATGTGACCCTGTCTCTCTCGCTCTCTCTCTGTCTCTCTCTCTCTCTCACACACACACACACACACAAGACGTGCAAAACTCTGCATTTGAACAGTCAATAGCAAATACTTAAACTAATAACAAAACATACTTACAGTCGCTGATTCAGAAGCGCCAGATTGTCATAGCAAAGTCAGAATTACCTCCTCTCCTAGGTTCATGAAACTGTCATCCATAAAATGCGTTGTGATAACATCTGGGTTGTGCTGTTCTGTTGTAAGTAATCTTAATGATTCCTAAATGCATCTACTTTCGGAGGGTCAAATAAAGTGCTTTTGCTTTTGCCTAGAAACACACAGCTTCTCCCTGACACGGCTGCATCAACATTACTGCGGTTACTGAAACCACACCTTAATATTTCTTAACCACGCAGATATTTCCACATCGTGACGTAGACATGTGGGGGTGTGTTTGAATGAGCCGTTTTAGGGGGGCGTGGCAGAGTCTTAACTTTGATAAAGAATATCTCTTTGGTTTTGAGACTTTAGTCTTTGCAACTTCAGGGATCTCATCTATGCACAATCAGCTTGTAACACTCCAAAGAGAAAGGAAAACTTGAAATCGCATCATATGACCCCTTTAAGATTTCTTGGAATCTGCTATTTTAAAATCTTTTTATAATGCAATGAAACATGTACAATGGGTTTTTTGGGCAGTGGCAAAGGAATTGTTCTTCATTCAGAATAAAACATTATGGACTTACAGCTGCCAAATTTGAGTGGGCAGGCATGAGTATCCATAGGGAAATCCTCCAACTGCATGGGACACTCCGCTGATATGGTCAATCTGCAGAGAGAAAAATTAAAATTAAAATATGATTAAATCTAGATCAGCACATCTGAGTATGATTTTAAAGATCAGTTTTAGTATAAACATGTCTTCAGTCATCATCCGCTTAGTGACAATCATCACTGGAACAGTGAGTAGCTGATTGTAACTAATTCAATCAGTGTTCAATGTCTTATTGAAAATCCTTTTAATGTAGCTATAGGCTTGAATAACTTGTGTATATTAATAGGAAGACTGAGCTAGCGTGTTGAGTGCTCTTAGATGTATTTATAGAACAAGGGTGCCCTCATGTGCCAGATGTAGGAATGCTGCCAAATCGGTGAAGTAAAGCACAGCTAAATCAGGATTTGCTTATAAGCAAGCACACACACACACACACACACACACACACACAGAATTACAATCACATGCATAAAAACACTGTTTCCTATTCAATATTCAGTTTTCACTCATGTTTGATTCCAATGCATTCTTAAACGCTCAAGCTGCATACAATAGGATTTCAAAGATCTATTTTGAACTGACATCGCCACCTATTGGAATATTTGAGGACTACAAGCAAAATAATAATAATAATAATACTGTGCCATGTCACCCCTAGCAAAAAAAACAAAAAAACATTTTTTTTTTTATTGACATCATTTAAGACTTATTGATATTTATTTACTTCATTTATTTACTGCACAATGCACATTTCTTAATGTTATTATTAAATTAAATGTATATAATATAAATGCAAGAAAGTTAAAGTTTCCCTGAAGTATACTTGCACAAGTCCCACTTTAGCACAATCAAATATACTTCAGTATGTCTTTAGTTGGTCTTCAGCACTACTTCCACACAATTAAAGTGCATTAAGTACACAATGAGTTGTTCCAACTTACCAGACTTTAAGTATACCAGTTACAATTGCAGGGTATTTTTATTAATCACAAAAAGAAAATATGTAAATTAATTTGTAATATACTTAGCATGAAATAAATGTATTTCAAATACATTTTAACTTTTTTTTTTTCACTAGGGACTACATTCATTTCTACCACACTAGACTGATTCAATTTAAATGGAATTGTTGTTAATTGTTTAAATGGAATCGTTTAAATTTAAGTTATTAAATTTGATTAACTTATATATTGTTTATTATATTTTAATATAATAAAGTGGAAATCAGCACAGTGACCTCATAGTGCTTCTATGACTTTCTAAAAGAAGGAAAAAAATACTGAGAGACTGATTACGTTGGTCAAAAGAAAGATGTCTTTTTATTATTTATATATATATATATAACAAGTCTTTATATGTAAAAACATATAGTTGCCTTTATGTTAAAAGTTAAAATTTACAACAGAGAGAACAAGAGAGAACAAACTTCCACTATAGAACACTGCGGAGGCTCTGCAGTGGCTGAATCTGCTATCCTGTAGCTCCCTCTAGTGGACCACTTATGAAACACAGCTTTTTAATTCTATAACCATATGATTTTCTGAAAAGATCCAAGGCTAAACACATTAAATGTGATGGAGATGGATTTTGCAACTGTATAACATCAATGCATTCTATCTGAGAGAGTGCCACTGAATTTGATTTCTGGATGTTATAGAGTATATAAGCGATCTAACATGACATAAGAAATATGAAATGGAAGTAGCATCACATTATTATTGTCCCTCTGTTGAACAGTCAGAAGGATTCGGACACTTCCTGTTACAACTAAGTACGTCCATTAGATTTACAATGTCAGGTTGCATAAAGTCTATTTAAATCAATGTTCAAAGTCTGCTGCTAAACCAAAAGTCATCAGCAAAGCCATTTAGCAAAGCAATTATATGAGATCAAGGCTGATCATAGCTATCATTACCATAATGGCTACAGGATGGCGGCCATATTATGCCACCCTCTAGCCATTATGCTTTCCCTCAACATCCCGGCTGGAGCCTATTCAATGATTTGGTGTAAGCAATGCAATAAGACGTCAGCGTTGACCCTCAGCTGACAGCGTAATGAAGTGTTTGATATTGCCACGCTACTAGAACTGCTTAAAACCTCCATCATCAGCATCTGAGGATGAGACGGGGTTGAAGGGCCCATGCTTGTATCTCTGACTGGAAATCCTGCGAGAATGTAATTAATGGGGCGGGACACGTGAGGCGCTGTTCCTTCACTTAATCAGTGCAGGGCCTTCATCTCTGACAGCTCCATGATGAATTGCTGTATTGGAAAAATTAAGGACTGTCCTCTAAACTCAACCTCCATTCGACCAGCTCACACAACTTTATCAAAACCAGCCATATGGGAGGCGAAGGGCTTGCTGTGTACTTACTGAACACAGTTAGTGCTGAGGTCAGCATTGCTGGATGTGGAGATGAAATGATGTGGCACTGGGGCCTTGACAAATCATGAGCGCTCAGAGCTTTATCCTGACGATGAGCTTTATTTGGTCAGTGATAGCCCATTAAAGCTCATAAATTACTATTTTCTGTTCTTCCTTTGGCTGTCTTACAAATTTCACATGAATTTTCTGTAGAAGAAGTCTGCATCTCTAAATAACGGTGGCTGATTCTGTTGCCAACACTATAGTAATATACAAGCATAAGCTGTAATTATAAATAATGCATACTTAAAATACTACTTTCTTACCATTTCTTTACACATTAAAGAGATAATATTGTAATAGATTGTGCTTTTTACTATTAGAAGTGTCTACCTTTCAGATTGTATATTTAGAGTTTATTTGCAAAAACGGATAACTCATAAATATATTTTCATAAATCATTTTCATAAATCATGTTTTTTATTGTGTTATCATGTTTTTATTGTGTTAGTTAGCTGTATTTTTTTAGTTATTATTATTTAATCAAAACAACCCAACTACAGTTTGATTGATATTAATTGGAATGCAGGATAAAAAAAAATATTTTTGAACATTTTTAAAAACAGAGTTATCTGTTTTTGCAAATTAACTCTTCATATACAGAGTATGCATGTGTCATTACAATATATAGAAATTATTGTACGTAACAACATACAACAATCTACATCGACTTTGTATTAATTAACAGTCAAGTAGTAGTTTAAAAATCATGGAGAATCAGATGTCTGTTTATTACTGAGTGGTATTTTAAGCAGTTATGTATATCCACAAAGCCTTTTGCACCGTGCTCTTTTGTCATTTAATATTTTATTTTCGTGCATCAATCTATTATATGCGTGTATATATATATATATATATATATATATATATATATATACTGTATATATACAGTATATACAGGTGCATCTCAATAAATTAGAATGTCGTGGAAAAGTTCATTTATTTCAGTAATTCAACTCAAATTGTGAAACTCGTGTATTAAATAAATTCAATGCACACAGACTGAAGTAGTTTAAGTCTTTGGTTCTTTTAATTGTGATGATTTAGGCTCACATTTAACAAAAACCCACCAATTCACTATCTCAACAAATTAGAATACTTCATAAGACCAATAAAAAAAACATTTTTAGTGAATTGTTGGCCTTCTGGAAAGTATGTTAATTTACTGTATATGTACTCAATACTTGGTAGGGGCTCCTTTTGCTTTAATTACTGCCTCAATTCGGTGTGGCATGGAGGTGATCAGTTTGTGTCACTGCTGAGGTGGTATGGAAGCCCAGGTTTCTTTGACAGTGGCCTTCAGCTCATCTGCATTTTTTGGTCTCTTGTTTCTCATTTTCCTCGTGACAATACCCCATAGATTCTCTATGGGGTTCAGGTCTGGTGAGTTTGCTGGCCAGTCAAGCACACCAACACCATGGTCATTTAACCAATTTTTGGTGCTTTTGGCAGTGTGGGCAGGTGCCAAATCCTGCTGGAAAATGAAATCAGCATCCTTAAAAAGCTGGTCAGCAGAAGGAAGCATGAAGTGCTCCAAAATTTCTTGGTAAACGGGTGCAGTGACGTTGGTTTTCAAAAAACACAATGGACCAACACCAGCAGATGACATTGCACCCCAAATCATCACAGACTGTGGAAACTTAACACTGGACTTCATGCAACTTGGGCTATGAGCTTCTCCACCCTTCCTCCAGACTCTAGGACCTTGGTTTCCAAATGAAATACAAAACTTGCTCTCATCTGAAAAGAGGACTTTGGACCACTGGGCAACAGTCCAGTTCTTCTTCTCCTTAGCCCAGGTAAGAGGCCTCTGACGTTGTCTGTGGTTCAGGAGTGGCTTAACAAGAGGAATACGACAACTGTAGCCAAATTCCTTGACACGTCTGTGTGTGGTGGCTCTTGATGCCTTGACCCCAGCCTCAGTCCATTCCTTGTGAAGTTCACCCAAATTCTTGAATCAATTTTGCTTGACAATCCTCATAAGTCTGCGGTTCTCTCGGTTGGTTGTGCATCTTTTTCTTCCACACTTTTTCCTTCCACTCAACTTTCTGTTAACATGCTTTGATACAGCACTCTGTGAACAGCCAGCTTCTTTGGCAATGAATGTTTGTGGCTTACCCTCCTTGTGAAGGGTGTCAATGATTGTCTTCTGGACAACTGTCAGATCAGCAGTCTTCCCCATGATTGTGTAGCCTAGTGAACCAAACTGAGAGACCATTTTGAAGGCTCAGGAAACCTTTGCAGGTGTTTTGAGTTGATTAGCTGATTGGCATGTCACCATATTCTAATTTGTTGAGATAGTGAATTGGTGGGTTTTTGTTAAATGTGAGCCTAAATCATCACAATTAAAAGAACCAAAGACTTAAACTACTTCAGTCTGTGTGCATTGAATTTATTTAATACACGAGTTTCACAATTTGAGTTGAATTACTGAAATAAATGAACTTTTCCACAACATTCTAATTTATTGAGATGCACCTGTATGTATATATATATATATATATATATATATATATATATATATATATACTAAGCAGTTATGTATACACACAAAAATCTAAACAGATATTCAATATTAAGAGGGATCAAAGGTAAAAATTAACAATCACTCGACCATTAATTTGAATATTGAGGTGGACGTGTCCCTCTGAATGTCTAAGTTGGTTATGACTCTGTTTAAAAATGTGTTTACTTTATATTTGCGATTTTTACAATGTATGTTTTCCTACTGCACCATTTGTCTCAACATCGAGCTCAAGCTAAGAAGTTATTTTAAAAACATGGCAGATCCTTCAGAAGATCTGACAGTTTCTAGAACATCTCTCTTTTGTTCGGTCTCATAACCTCCTTTTTAACTCTAATAAAAGCCTGTAGACTGAATTCCACTTTTAGAATGTGGGTGGTGAAACTGTTTTGCCCTGCTTTTTCATGGCAGCTAAGGTGCTCCTTTCCATCTCAGCAGGAAAAATAAAAAACCTTACTGCTGATCACTTTTCTGGAAACAATGTGCGCATTAGTGAGTGGTAAAAGGCCCTTTTAATGGTTCGCACTGTTAGGAAATGCAACACTGGGCAGAGTTTATTGTAAGCAAGCTACAATAGCTCCACCATTGATTTCTAAATGACATGCTCCGAGTCATTTCCTCTCAGAGTCATTAATGTTTGATTGATGATCTAGTTTAATCTATGATCTAAAAAAGCAGCTCTATCTAAGGCTTTAGCAATTGAATAATTTTGTTGTATGCATTTGGTCTCACAATATACAACACAGACAATAAAAAAAACAGCGACACTCCGAAAATGAGAAAGGAATGTGTTTCATGTAAATGAAATGATCCATGTTCTTTGAATTTTTCATTTATTTTATATTGCTTACTAATATAAATTGGGGCTACCACTACATGAAATCTAATTGTTACCTCTATGGAAAACTCGCCAAATCCCTCTTTGCGTTTAAATTTGAGTTAATAAAAACTAATAACTCATTATATAATGGATAGTCATAACTGTAACCCTGGGGGAATAAAACAACTAATACATAATCACCACAATCTGAACACTTTACGATTGTGCTCCTCAAAATTCAGCACTTACTCAAGCAGATTCTACTACAGAGAGGATTTAGTATTGATGCCATTTGAGAACAACAATAGCAGCTTTTATACAGCACTAACACAGCAGTGTTCAGTGCTTGGCAGTAGATTGTTGCTGATGATAGCATGGTGAGCAGAAACTGTTTGTGTGTGATTGTAAGTGTGTGCGTGCGTGTTCTCTCCCTCTGCCCTGATACTGCGAGTAATGGAGCAGACAGTCTGTGAAGAACAACTCAACAACAGGGGCATAAAACACACAGCCACATGACCTCTTACGCTTTCTCCTTTTCCTTTGTTTCTATCTCTTGCTTTGTCTCACACCCTTTTGTTTTTTCTCTGGAACACCCTTAGGTTGGCAAACCCTTGGATAACTTGTTCAGGGCACAAAGAGAATCCAAAATAAACTAGATGCAGTAGATACATTTTTTGAATAAAATGTGCATGGAAAATGTGCAACAAAATTGTAATTTGCCTCTGGAACCTCAGTACACTGCTCAAAGTAATAAAAAAATTGAACTTGAAAACTAGGCAAAATTATCTAGGCGGATAAAATAAATGTTTTTTTAAGTGCAAAAATGACACATTAGTCTTGATTAGATTAGTCTTGGTAGCATCAGTAATAATGGACTTAAAGTTACAAAATAATCAGTAAAATTGTGCCATGTATACCATCATTTTCCAAATTACATTTAAATAATTTTACAAATTAAATTAAACAAAATAGATAAAAAATATATTCATTTGTAATATTTTGTGTTGGGGCCTGTGAAGATAGATAGATAGATAGATAGATAGATAGATAGATAGATAGATAGATAGATAGATAGATAGATAGATAGATAACTGATGTAACCTCCTGTGAATAGACAGCATCGGGAAAAAATGTATAGAGAGAAATCTAGCTTTAGCAGGGGCAGACTGAACATTCCCACTGAGATTGTACGATGTGGAACATGAGATGCTGAGTTCAGCGGGAGCCGAGTTCATGTGTGCTTAACACATCTGTCACATGGCAGAGGGTTCAGCAGTGCAAAACAGGGGTGAGGAGGGCATAAATGAGATGAAGGTCAAATGTGTAACTGTACTACCCATAACTACTCAAATCCATTCATGCACACAGCAGTTCACATGATGTGAAATGACAAGGCGTTATAGCTTAATCTGGTACCTCATTGTGTACAGCAATGTCCCATCATCCTTCAGTCTCAGAAGCTTGTTGGGCGTTGTCATGTTGTGAGCAATAGATTTTTTGCCATTAAGGAAAAAGGTGTCCGGTGTCCAGATATTACTGGCCAGCAGGTTATTCAGAGGTAGCATCTCCATCGGTCCCTTGAAACACAAACGCTCATCCTTCCAGCTTTGACGGAAAAACACATCAATGGTGTATTCCTGTTGAAAGAAAAACATTAGTGTCATTAGTGTGCACCTGAAGGCAGGGTCGTTGTGAGGGACCCCAGGTCCTGTGATGAGGAGGAGGGGCCCACTGAGGCCTCCCCATAAACTTTTTCTCCAGTGGCCCATCAATTACAGCAACGACCTTGCCTGAAGGCAGAATCAAATGTGTCACATGACTGAATATAAAAATGAACAATAGTATCATTCATCAGATCGTACTATGACCTGCCTAAGATATTGCATGCAGAATATAAGGGAATGTTGCAGAGGTGAAGTGATGTTACAGATGGAGGCAGGATTTAATGAGGGGAAGAAGAGAGATCTCGGGTGGGAATTTCCAGCTGTAGAGGTTAATGAATGGTGTTTCTTCACGAAGAAAGATATGGTTGAAATACTTACCATCTCAGTATCTGACACTGGTCCAAAGCTGGTCACAAAGATGTTGGTCTTTATTTCTGTCACTTTCTCTGTAAAATCAAAAACAATTGCAATTTTTTTTTTAGATCAAGTTCAATTTTGGTCATTGCATACATAGTTAGATACATAAATACATAGATATAGTTATTATAGTTAAATAAGTCTATACCTGAAACTGAAATTAAAACCATTAAAAAAACTTTACGTTATATAAAATAAAATAAACATTAACTGAAATAAAATATAATTAAAAAAATGTACATATATTATTTCATCTAGTTGCCAAGGTAACATTTTTCATTTGAATTTAGTTTAACTTTATATACTAAAATAACTAAAACTAAAATAAAAACTATAGACTTATATAAAAAACTAAAAATATTAAAAAATAAAATACATGTGCAGAATTTCCATTAAAGTATATAAGTAAATATATATTATGTGTAACTATAATATAAAAATATACAGAATTTCCACTGAAGTATGCTTTGATTCAGCCATATTATTTAGTTGCATTCATTTTTTAAATGAAAAGTAATTAATTTCATCTGCCTGATTGCACTTTCCTTCTCAAGGCACTAAACCAAGTCCAATGCCATCATTTGTCAATTGACATCACGTTGCTGCAGCTACAGTTATGAGATGTGCTCCCTTGAACTCTCTCACATGGAAACAGAGCAGCCTGTGTTTATTCTCTTTCTCTGCCATGCTTTCGACCTCTGAGAACAATGAACCTGCACCTTTGGAAAAGAACGATAGCTTTCTCAAGGTCAGCAGCCACATTCATATCCCTCTCTCACCCTCTCTCTCTCTACCTCTGTCTCTAGCAAGAACACTGTAATTGAGAGTGCCGGGAAATAGTGGCCGTTTGATTTTCACAGAGGACCAGGCAATTACAGCCATCACTTCTGCTCGGTGCAAACATCTGCTGTATAAAAACAGATTTTTTTTTCTTTTCTCTGTACTTTTCCTTCCAGTTAGTGGATTGAATAGAAGCAGCATCTCTCTCTTTTTTTAATGAAAGTCCTTCATGCTGCTGTCACGATGGAATGTGCAGGCGTTCTCTGAGTTTTTCAAAAACCAGCTGCCTTTATCTAAACACATCTTTTCAGAATAACTCCCAGAGGTCAATGCCAGACATAAATGCCATTAATATACAAAGAAAAAACACTTTTCACTAAAGCACGATTTTGCTACAGATCAGATTTTAGAGATGGAAATGGTTTCTAGGCAGTTTACCTCCAAGCCCAGGTCGCAGTCTGTTATCGTAGCCATCCAGCAATCCATCCAGGATTCGTGTGAAAACTGTGATGTTATCATTGAGCTCTGACTCTTTAGGAATCCCTGTAGTAGTCTGGGAAAGGCTGATGAACAAGACCACAAAGATAATTAATAACTACAAGTATTAACTCCCATCCTCCTTTCAAACATGACCACAATGATATAGTGGTCTGGAAATTTGAATCAGCATGAATTAATTATAGACATATGATATTTAACATTAACGGACTCCTGCAATAAACTAAAAAAAGACAAAAAAAGAGAAAGTTACATGTTAAACATGCAATCTACCTCAGATGGCAGGTGAAAGTCATGAACAAAACACCGACCCACAGACTTCTCATTTTAGCGCTGCAATGTGGTCCATATCCCATGCCTGCAAAAGTCCAGCATAGGGAGTTCAATCCAGCACTAAAATAATCTGACCATTCTCCAGGAAACTGAATTATGCACACTTTAATTTAAAAAGAAAATTAAGAGGGAAAGACAAAGTTTTGGGGTGCATACAAAAAAACATAAAATAGGATGACCAGTAAACTAAAAAACAACACAAATCATCAAAGCAATTAAGCAAAAGTGTATACTTTTTTTATTATTACCAAATACTTTATTATTATTATTATTGATGCAATTACAATGCTGTCTTTATTTTATTTTAATTATAATGTAATTTGATTATTTACTAATTAAAGTATTTATTTATTTATTTTTACGCAATTTAAGAATCCGTTCTGTTTTTGTGCATGTCCCCTGAATGCCAGTTTTACAACATTTCATTCAACGTGATCGTTTGTAAAAGCTGTAGGAGCGCTGAGTTTGCAGCAGCTGTAATTCATAGTTTTAACAGCCTCTGGCGTATAAACTTGTCGAACATTTATAGCGAGTCCTACAAAGCAGAGTTGAGCAGAGATAGTGTACAGTAAAAGCCTCGTATCTTACCTTAAATACCTGAATGGTGCAGTGGATCCACGTTGAACAACTGCAATGAATTCCTTTCGAAGCAGTGAGCAAAATCCCGCAACGTTCAGCTTACAGCAGTAGTGTGATGCGTTGTTCTTCAGATATATCCAGTCTTAACCATACAGGCTCATTGTTCCGTCCTCTCTTACGATTCAGTGACTGGAGAACCGCTGCAGAGCATCCCTTCCTTTCCCCCGCATCCCAAAGACCTCTTCATCACTCCTAAATCCAATTGAACGACAGTAACCAGACAGCACAACAGCCCTTAAAACAGTCTTTGTTTTCTCTCTCCCCCTATTCCCCCTCCAGTCAACACATCCCCTTTAACAGACCATTACTTTTTCCCCCTTCTTCCCTCTGAGGTAGCATAGTGTACGACATCTCAACGCTTTTCTGCGCAACCGTTCAAGCGTTACAGAGTTTAACAGGGTTCTCCGCTTACCGGGTCGCCGGTTTGGACGTCCGTTGCTCTCCTCACTCTATAGCCCGACTGTCACTCTAGTGGAATTTGTTCGTGCTTGGGACCAAAGTGATAGGACGTCACCTCTGCGCGCGCTGCATAATTACCTCCCGAGGGAAATTTGAGCGGCCGCTGGGGTTTGAAACTTATCTTGTTTGAGCTTATTCAGAGAAAAGCGCGATTACCCCGGCGCCGGCGTGCGTTACGAGCGCGGACGCTAGAAAATGAGCGGATTTCCCAACAATTCTGCTTACTAGGCATTTTGCGCGCGAGCGTTTACCCCTAGGCAGCCCCCCTGCGCCATGCTGTTTAATGAAGACTGGCTTCCTCTACGCGCGGACTATTATATCTCCACTGGGGATATTTATGGTTTAAAAGTATCAGTTTTAGCCTACTCAATTAAAACGGGTTGTAAATTGGAGAATCGTCCTGAGGATAAATTAAAGCATGTGTGAAGCCTAGCTATAAGTAATTAAGGTATCAGTCAAAGATGCATAATATTGATTTGATAGGACTAGATTCAAAAATGGTTTGCGAGAGTAGAGTTGATTATTGTTTTATAAAAGGCACGAGTAGTAATGAGGACAGCCATCAGAGGGAACTCTAATCCCATTTTTTTCTGATGCTGACTATCACTGCAGTGCTTCAGTCGATAAATGAAAAACTTAAAAAGCTCTACCTGCTCCAGTTTCATGTTGTGCATAAGTGAAAAGAACTTATTGAACTAGTTTCTTTTATAAATGACACCCTATTGCTGATTTGGGCTGACATCTAAATTGACATATTCTGGGAAATGTCATACACATCACACAAAAATGTGGCACAGGACTGTACTAGTGATTATGCAAAATCCTAATCCAAAAGTATTCATATTATAACTTTAAATATAAAACAAGCATGTGTATTAAAGAATCTCAGTAAAACACACTCGCTATGGGTATCTAGAATAAAGTAATGCATGTTGAAGACGTAACATTGATTTACAGCAAAAGAACCAAAGAGTCTTTGATTCAAGCGAGTAAATTAAACATCTGCTTTGGGTTGGCTTTAATGGTCACAGTGCTATTGAGGGGGGGAAAACACGTATCCGTTAGGACGAGATTATTTCTAGATTCATGAAGATTGTACAGACAGTTTTGTTGTGTAGATATAATAAGATATTGTAGTCATGTGTTTTGGGGATTGATTCATTTTTGAAGTGCTTTTGTCTGACTGCTGATTGACTTCATTGATGTGGACTCCAGAGATTTTCAGACGAGAGCAGCTGTTACTTCTACAGTCCACCTGTGTCCTGCGAGCATCTGATCATCCTGATCTAGTTGTGTGTGCTCATGTTAAACAGATCTTTAATAACAAAGATTAACAGAACGACACAATTGGAACTCAAGACATGTTAAAAGTAATATATTTGGAAATGCTTTTGGGAATCAGAAACATCACAATTGTTTACAGAATGTGTTTATTCTAAAAATTAGTAACAGGGAATTGAATGATGTGAATAGTAACATCACCTCCCTCTGTTTTGCAGGAATGCAGTGGATGGGAATAAAAAGCTGTTTGCAATCTATGACACAAGGTAAGTAACTCATTGTGTATGATAAATAAAGTAAATTTCATAGCTTTTTTACACTTACTATTATTTGCTGCACACTGGAATTTTTCACCCAAAAATTATAATTAGCTGAGAATTTACCCACCCTCAGGCCATCCAAGATGTAGGTGAGTTTCTTCATATGAATGCATTTAGAAAAATTAGCATTACATCACCTGCTCACCAATGGATATTTTGCAGTGAATGGGTGCCGCCAGAATCAGAGTCCAAACAGCTGATAAAAACATAACAATAATCTACAATGTAACTTCAATCCATCTATTAACATATAAAGTGAAAAGCTGCATGTTTGTAATAAACAAATCCATCATTAAGATGTTTTTTAACTTCAAACCATTGTTTCCAGCTAAAATACGATTCCTCTATCCATATTATTGATTTCCCCAGTGGAAAAAAAATGTCTAATCTGTATCAGGGGAGAAATATGCACAGACCTAACACAGCCAACAAGCAAAAAATCAGTCCTAAACTGTTCCAAATAAATATGTTGGTGGATTTTGATGTAAGAGAATTACAGGGGATGGACTAAAGGAAGCCTTATTATGGACTATTGTGATGTTTTTATTAGCTGTATGAACTCTCATTCTGATGGCACCCATTTATCACAGAGGATCTCTGGTGAGCAAGTGAGATAATTGCCACGTCTGTTGGGATGAAGAAACAAACACATCTACATCTTAAATGGCCTGGGGTTAAGTAAATTTTCAGCTAATTTTAATTTTTAGGTGAACTATTCCTTTAACGTCTCAGGAGGCATCTATGCATCTCTTCTGTAGTATCACAGGAGTGTGAATCCTTCAATATGTATTATGAGTGAATTTGCAGCATTCTGTCTCAATCTAAAACAAATCAGACCTGCAATGTCAGCCACGTGCATACATTATTCATTCAGCACAGTGCAATATTCACTCCATCCAGAGGATCTATTTATCTGTGTCCATTTAATCTGGAGGGGGTAATAGGGGCATGCGGAGGAGAGAGGTCTTCTGCATCTGCAATTTGACATAAATGGAAGGAAAAGCCCTTTCAATGGAATCCAGTGCAACCATGTTTTCATTCCTCCCTTTTTGTGATACTACATCACCCCTACAGTAGATCAGAAAACCGCTTTGATAGTCCAGTGGGTGAAATAATACAAAGTGCCTTGTGAACTTGCGGACACGGCCTTATACCTCATAATTAGAAGGGTCAGAGGACACCGGTCATTTTAAAGGCAAAGACAGGGATCATAGTAAAAGGTTCCAGTCCTCCCACAGCCTGTTTGACTAGTGTTACTTTAAAGGCTTTAACAGCATTTGGCTTGGTGTGTGACCGTGACTTGGTGCCATTTGCTCAGCCCACACACTGAGGAGCCTTTGCATTTGCAGATGATGTGTGAGTGGAGTGCTTTGTTTGGATGATGGGATGTGGGTGTGTGTGGGTAAGTGCTGTTCAGAGCTACCCTCGCTTTCCATCTCTCTCCTTATAGTAGCTGCTCTTCATAAACATTTATGCTGCAAGAAGCTTAGAAATCATTTCCTGTATGTATGGCGACAAAGAAATTCCCAGAAACTTTTTTTGCAATGATATTAAATACTTTATACTCTATTAATCCCAACATTGAGGTTAAAAGGTGAAAAAAGTACACTTGACATGATTCTATGACTTTTAGTTCTGTACAGAAATGGGTTGTTACAAAATTCAAAACTGAATAATTAATATCTTGCCAGTTCATGAGTCTAAACTGTATTGGCCATGCCCTAAAGAAATTAAAACTGAAATTTGAAATGGAATGATGCGAAAATAAATTTACTGAATTGCAATTCAACACAGGTAATGCATTCTGGGAAATGTAGTGTATATTCACCCGGTCCAAATAAATAAATAAATAAGTTAATTTAATAAATAAGATTAAATACATAAATTAAATATAAAATGTATTTTGGTCTATCTGTGGTCTATATTTATTATGGATATCTATCTATCTATCTATCTATCCATCTATCCATCTATCTATCTATCTATCTATCTATTTTCAAACCTAAAGTAAAAAAAAAAAAACAGTTGCCAAGCCAACACTGAAAGTTTTGATAAACATTGATTTCTACTTAACATTATATGAATTTAATTTTCAGTTCATTTTATTTTAATTTGCTGTTGCTTCTCTTTTATTGAGCTCTTTTATTCTCTTTTTATCTCTATTGTTTAAAGAATTATATAAATAATGGTGGCGTGACTTAATTCTATTTCCCTTCAAATTCAAATTGCAATTCTGGGTTGTGTTCGGTACCTCAATTCAAATTTCTTATTGAGTTCAAACTCAAAAAACTGAAATGGAATTTAAAAGCCATTCAGTGAATAGTAATCCTGGCACAGACAGGACCAACTGTCCTAAAATAGATTAAACAAGATTTGCTATCAATAAAAAATGAGGAGGGTTTGAATATATCTATCATTATAGACTAATGTACTCCTAACACTTTTCAGGCATTGAATCAAAAGCTAAATATTGCTATAGTAACAGAATGTACCTGAGGACACAAGAAGAACAAGCATCCAATAACATCTTAGTGGAGTCTCAACCCTCGCCTCTCTGGAATAGCTTCTGAAACAGTACCAGGAAGCACAGCCACATCCCTCTGCATCCGGCGTCTGCTTCTAAAAGCATTAGGGCGGCATCAGTCCGCACACTACAGTCTTAATGCAGCGTGAGGGATTTAAGAAGGCCACTAACTTCAACCACTGACCGTGTCAAATCCACCAACAGCTCTCGTAAACAGCCTTTCCATTCAGTCAGAACAATGCAGACCTGTTTTTTGAACACAGGTCAAATTAACAGGATTAGTTTAATGAGTTTTTAAAGCTTGGTAGAAGACATTACACTTGTGCTTAATCTCCAGCAGACTGTCAAGCCTCACTGAAAATCTGATTATGTATAATAAAATTGTCTAGAGGCTAAATTGAGGAGCCTTAATATCCATTGAAGGGGAGGGGAGTGGTAGCGAGAACAAGTAATATATCAGATTGATTGTATCACAGAAGGTGTCAATAAAGCAGAATTATTATTCTTCCACTCAGTCACATGATGTTCTGTTTATCACGCACACACAGAGGTACAGTACAGGAGATGTCCTAATAAATGTAATGTTCTTATAAAATAGAAAGCACTGCTATCTGATACCACCATACCTTGTTATAGCAGATATGTGCAGTTGAAATGATCTTCTCTGAGAGAGAAGGAGAGATTACTAGTGTCCATAACACTCAAATGGAAGGAATGAGCTGAGTAGCAACTTAACATTGATTGATTGATTGATTGATTGATTGATTGATCGCACACCCTAAATGCATATTAAACCAAAACTAAGTTTTTGTGCTAGCCTGTATTTGTGACGTGTACATCTATAAGAAAGTGGCACCAGTGGTTACCTACTTGCAAATTTTCTTTTGTTTCTTGCACATACTCGTTGAAGTCAAACTTCTGTGATCACTGAAATTTTGATGAAAAATACTGAGGAAACGAATTAATACTTTCATGGCCCCTCCCCTAACTTGTGGTTCTGACTTCCCGCGTTCAAGTCAAGGTAAGAAACCACCAATGATGTCTACCTGAACAGCAAATTATGAATTTGCAACACAAGAAGTCGTGACTCAGTCATCATTGCGGATTTGTTGTAGGTTGCTTTCTCCAGACAAAGATTTCAAATGTACACCCACCAGCAACAATGGCAAAATACAGGAGCTGTTTATGAATAAATCGCCTAAAATACTTACCGTTTTAATGCTCTCCATGAACGAAGAGTAAAACAAAGGGGAATCCCCTCCCAGTCGTTCTCTTCTTTACTCAAGTGTTTTTTTTTTTTTTTACTGGATCATGAACCTGACGAAACCACAAGTTGAGTTTTTTCGTTTGAATTGACTTGTAAATAATTCTTTCAATAAGCTCCACGCTACACACCAACAAAACGCCGTTCGCGCCGAAGCTTGTGGAATGTCACGTGACCACTTTACTTATAGTGAAGTCCTCGTGCTCACATAGCAATTTCATCACACTCCGGTCGTCTCGGTCATCAGTTGTCGAATCAATAGCCGAACTTTCAGTTTCAGGTTTTCAGTTTCCAAGTCACACGTTTTTCCCGAGCGAATATCTAATAGCAGGCGCATTTTGTTGGGTATATGTGAAAAATAAGTCCTTTGCTTGTAGCTGAAACATAAAAAGAGGCGTAATACTGAGACTTCAGCAGAGGGTGTAGATTCGGGACAGCACAGCTGAGGAGGATGGAGATCTGGCTGAGCCCCAAACACCGACTCCCTTGCTGCAAGCTCCGGTAGTATCTTGGGCAAAATGCATTGTATTTACCGAGCACCTAACCAAATAACGCAGTCTCCGCAAGAGAGCGAAACCCCGGATCGCAGCGATTTGTTTACGCGCGTTTGACAGTAATTGGAGTTCTTTAACAAAGACCCGCTGATGGAATAACGTAACCTGTTACCTACGCAAGGAAACCTTACAACGTCCGTTTTGTCGCTCGATTCCTTGCCTGAAAGAGTATAAGGAATGTTTGGAATACAGAAACGAAGGCTGTTTGGTGTTCTTTCATTACCGGTAATTGTGGCAGTGATGTGCTGTGCTCAAAGGTAAGAAGAGCTGGTGGAGACCATGGCGCGAGAGCATAGACCTCCTGGGCTCTAATATGATGGAAATAACCTTCTTTATTATTTATTTTCAGCGCCAATGAACCAGGAAACATGTCTTTTGTCAAAGAGACAGTGGACAAGCTTTTGAAAGGCTATGACATTCGTCTTCGACCAGACTTTGGAGGTATGATGTTGCTCACGTCATTATTTCTTACTTTTAAGGTTGCATAAGTATGTCAAGATTGTTTTTAACATTGATATAAAATAAATAAATGCTTTCAGTGAACTTGAGGATTAAGTTTTTCTTCTCATTTAAGGTGCACCGGTCGCAGTTGGCATGAGCATCGATGTGGCAAGCATAGACATGGTGTCTGAGGTCAACATGGTATGTCTGTTTATATCTTTAAATATTTATTGGGCCATTGATAAGTTAGCAGACCTTTGGACATGTCCTATCATTCTATGTACCAGAAGGAGCTTGTAATGGTGCTGTCCATGGTGCTGAAATCTCATAGCTTAGTTTCATCTGCCTGTGAGCTTTGCTCAATCTGTTTTAGTGCCAAGGTCTAGTAAGGGAAGTGTTTTTAATATTAAAATCCCATCAGTACTACATTGTGGAGGATGTGGTGTTTTCTCATCATGTTAATGCTTTCGTAGTGCAGATCAGCACCAGCAAATCACTTCCAATGTCAGATGATCACTTTGAAAAAAAGCTTGAAAGATATCCTACTTGTTTTGGAACTAGAAATTGTATCCATGTATTTTTTGCCAGTCAAAGTTTGCGACTACTGGCTCTATTAAAGTGTTTACGGTTCATTGATAGATAGCGAGCACAGTTGTTTCATGTACAACATAGATAAAAGTTTGATTTGGAGCATTAGTTGATACAATATGACGTCTATGCTGACTGTGTTACATTTGTTTATCTATATTTGACTTTATTTTGACTGTAGAACTCATGCTGATTTGATTGTACCTGTCAGAAATGTTGCATTAAAAGTCCTCAATGGTCCATGTCCACATCAGCATATGCGACCAGGTTGTCTCCATGGTGACCGTGTCCATTTCACAGTCATGAATATGCAGATGGGTTAGCCCTCTCACCTGGGCACTGAGTGGAGGATGCTGTCAGCTTAGCGTGTCACAAGGGGATGGGCACATATGCTAAAGACTGTGACACAAGAAGTGATCATCAGTCACCTGGACCTGTGTTTATACAGTTCTAAAATTGATGGACACTGACATGATGATGAAATTGTTCAGTATCTGTCCTCATCTGGGTAGCATGATACTGTGTGTCAGTTACAGTGTGGTTCAAAACTGACATATTTGCACTTTATTTTTCTAGTTCACTTTCTAGTTCTCATATTGTATTATTTATGAAGGCTTAATCTTATCTCAGATACACTGGCTTTGATTCGCTCTGCCATTGTGTCAAATTAGAGGATATGTGTGCTAGAGGTTTGATGTCTGTCACTTGTGGTCTTACCTTTAAAGGTGAGAGTTTGAAATCTCAGGTGCTCTAATCCTAGATTACCCTCAAATACATCCGTTGGATCTCAGAGCAGTGAAAGTCACATAACCCACGCAGTCAAAGAAAATCTTACTCTTACAGCTTGAAAACATTACTTCATATCCTATGGAAGACCATTTCTGCCACTGATTAAAAAATAAATAAATAATAAAAAGGTACTTTTGACTTTTCATCTTACAATTCAGTTTTTTTCTTCTTCTCAGAATTTTGAGAAAAGTCAGAATTGCAAGATATAAATTCAGATATATTTCTGACTTTCTAGCAATTCTGAGTTGATATCTCATAATTGTGAGTTTTCTCAGAATTCCGAGTTACATCTTACAATTCTGACTTTTTAAATCTGAATTGTGAGTTTGCATCTGAGTTTAGTTTTTTTTTTTCTCTGAATTGCAAGTTTATATCTATAAATTCTGCATTTATATATCTCACTTCTGATTATTTCTCAGAATTGTGAGAAAAAAGTCTGAATTGTGAGAGATAAAGTTGCCATTATCTTTTTTTTAATCCCATGGTGGAAACAAACTTCCCTAATAGCTCTCTCTGAGCTGATTTTCCAGGTTAATGAGCTTTTAGCTTGTATTACTTTTGATTTAGTTCTATCTGTAAGAAAAAAAAACTCCAAACTTGTTATTGCATCATCCAGTACTTGTTGTCATGTGAGATGTGCGCTGCTCTGATTGGAGCTGTCTGTAATGCAATGCCACTCAGCCCAGCTGTTCTGCCCACATCTTTCCTTTCACTTACTTCTCCCACTCACTGTAGAGATGCATTGATCAGTGCATTTTGCAATATTAAGATCATTAATAATTAAACGCAGCCATGCTTAGTCTTATCAGGTATGTGAATTATTCACTATAGCCACATTTAGCGTTAGTTCTCCCGTGGAGTAAAACTGACCCTGTCAGCATGAAATATTAACTCAATTTGTAGCTGAAATCAACAGGGCTGCAGACATTAGCCCGGTTGATAAGGTTAGCCATGTGACTGGACTTAGAGCGCTTTTGCACGGGAAGTCTAATGGTAAGGTAATCAAGCAGACACTAACAGGATTTCCCCGCCTAAGAATGGTGTTTGCTCTTTACAGATTAGTTATTTCTGTACAATGGATTAGCTTTCTTTAGAGGCACAAATTAGGATTACTTGACCCGTATTGTTAATAGCAGTGATCCAGGCAGGACGAGGATGTGTGTATGTGTGTGCGGGGCTTGGTTCAGCTCAGCAAAGCTCAACGCAGCCCAGCACAGTGGGGATATCAGGGAAACCTCTGTGCACAGTAGGGATTACAGCAGTCAGTGTGATTATTATTCTGTGAGACAGTTAAGCATCCAGGGAGTGACAGGAATAGAGAGCAATATGAAACATTACCGGCAGAGGCATATCCATGCACGTCGGCACACACACTCTGCCTGTGTATACATGACTGCTTATGCGGGCTGTATGGAGTATAGTCTCTCTTGAGATTATCTTTGAAGTGATATGATTGAGTGCATGTTTGCGCACTATAGAAATGGTAAGAAAGGGAAAAAAGTATCTTAGTATGCATTCATATATGCATCAAAGTTGAATGTGAGAAGGGAAATGGATTATACACTACTGGTCAAAAGGAAGTGGAATTATTATTATTTTTTATGTTTAATAAGAAGTATCTTATTCTTACAAAGGTTGCATTTGTTTGATCGAAAATAAAGTAAAAAGAGCAATATTTTACTTAAAGAGAACTGTTTTCTATTTGAATATATTTTAAAATGTAATTTATTCCTGTATCTTTTCACTAGCCATTACTCCAGTCTTCAGTGTCATGTGATCCTTCAGTAATCATTTTAAAATGCTTATTTAAAGCTCAATAAGCATTTCTTGATTATCAATGTAGAAGTTTCTTATTATTATTAATATTAGTGCTCAGTTATTATCAGTTATCGGTGCTCATTTGTTAATAATGGTTATTATTATTATAAATGTGCAAGACAGTTTTGCTGCTTAATATTTTTGTGTAAACTGTTAATTTTTTTTCAGGTTTCACTGATGACTAGAAAGTTCAATAGAAAAGCATTTATTTGAAAATGCTATTTCATAACATTATAAATGTCTCTACTGTCACTTTTTAACAATTTAATGCGTCCTTGTTCTTTTTTTTGTTTGTTTTTTAATCTTACCCCAAACCTTTTCATGGTAGTGTTTCATTTTCTACAAAAATGTGATAACAGTTTTCAGCATTGATAATAATAAGAAATGTTTCTTGTGCATCAAATCAGCATATTGGAATGATTTCTGGAGGATCATGTTACACCGAAGACTAGAGTAATGGCTGCTTTGCATCACAGAATAAATTAGATTTAAAAATGTATTAAAAAATGAATGAATGATTGAATGATGCATTTATATAGTGCTTTATTGTGTATTGCTGTACACCCAAAGCGCTTTACAATCATGAGGGGGGTCTCTCCTCAACCACCACCAGTGTGCAGCAATTTAAAATAATTAAAAATGGCATTAATTTAAATTAATTAATTAAAAATGTTCTTAAATTTTTTTTATAATATTTCACACTATTAAATATCTTTATCAAATAAATGCAGCTTTGGTGAGCATAAAAAAAACGTAATTATTTCAATATTTTGTCCGCTAGTGTATACAAGCAAATGTCGCTGTCCGTGGTGCTGAAATGCTCATGCTTATTTTGTGCATAAGATTTAAGAAGGAATTTGCATATGTTGAGGTCTTGACATAGGCTAACTTAACAGTTTGTTACAACTTGAGTACATCAGTTGTTAACCTTATCTAACACAGAATATAATATAATATAAGAATACAAATTAGGACCAAAAATTACTTCTTGTGAACTTAACTGTACAATATATGTTTTTGACGGCGTATTATTGTCCTCATTTGTAAGTCGCTTTGGATAAAAGCGTCTGCTAAATGACTAAATGTAAATGTACTATGTTTGCCAGATGCTACTGTAATTTTACAATTCAATTCTGTTCAATTCTGTTACTCTGACAATTATTGTCAGGCACACACATACATATTCAACAGGACCTTACACTGTCAATATGTCAGATGAAGCAGCTTTCATTTTGTGTTTGGTTAATTTCAATAACAGGCCTCTGGAGTGTTCAATGCAGATTTTCCTTGTAAGTGTGGCTGACAACACCAAAGGCTTTAGGAATTTCAGCTGTTTTGAATTTCCTCAACCCCAGGTTGACTTTAAAATGTATTGTTCTTCAACACAGCAGCTTGAATAGCTCTTTTTATTTAAAGGCAGAGTTTTTTCAAATGTTTAAAGGTTTGAATGCAGAATAGTTGCTTGTTGACTTATGCTGATTTAATGATTTTGTCTCTGTAATCTTCAATCCAGACAGACACTAAGTATACAGTTTTAAAATATGTTTAATAAACCTTTTTATTAAAACATTATAGGCAGTGATGCAATTTCATTTAATTTCAAGATTTTTTTTAATTTTTTTATTTATATTTGTATTTGTTTGTTTATTTATTATTTTTATAATTTTTTTCAGCAAAGATCCATTCAGTTGATCAAAAGTCACAGTAAAGACATTTATAAATATAGGCTAACGGGGCCACGCTACCCAAATCCTGACCCCCTCGGTGGAGTCAGGTGTCAGTATTTCTCCTGTCTATTTTACAAAACAGAAAGGAGTAGGCTAAATGATGCTCTAATGTTGACATTTAGACTGTTCAAGCACAGGTGTAACTGTATGTGATGTGTGTGATAGATTGATAGAGGTAATATAGTGACAGAATTGCACAACTGCCTCATCCAGCCATGATTAGTCCAACCTGTTAACTCTTGCCATTAGCCAGTGACACAGGAAAACATGTCCTGATTGACTGACATATCCACGGCTTTTCTTACACCCCTGTTGACTGTGACAAGGCCTGATTGTGTGGCATAGTGTATAAATAGCCAGCTTCCATGGCAGTGAGGCTCGCTCTTGCAGAGTGTCAGGTTGGCAGGCAGTGTGTGCACACGTGTGTGTGTGTGTGTGTGTTGAACGTTAAATTGTGGTACCTCATTAGCTAGACTGACGTGCCAGATACGGACATGAAACACATCAAGATTTTAGTTTGTGCGTGTGTTAATGAAACCAAGAAGAAGGAAATCAATGAAGTGGATGTTTTTCGAATGTCTTGCCGTCACTTTATATGACAAAAGTAACAGTCCCAGAGGTTCTGTAGTGACATGGCTAGACATTACAGGAGAATTTGTGCTTTCCCCACAGCATTCAAGCGCGTAGTCTGAGACAAGGCTGTTACACTGAGATGCTTTCCAGATTTTTACCCCAGAGGCTTGTTTTTGCTGTTTTCCCAGGGTTTCCTCTGAACATCTTCATTGGTTTTTACTCAAGCTCTAAAAGAAGCTCTCTTTACTGTGGAAGTTGTGGTCTAATCATATCATACCCTGAAGTTTGTTCTTGAAAGTTACACCAATGTTTCTGGTGCAGTACAAGTAAGACTCTAAGAAGACTATGATCTGTGTAGCATATTGATTACCACAAAACAGTGATATTTTAGTATTATTCATATATTATTACAGTATTTATTAATATTTTGAATTGGCTTTTATTTTTACATTTTGAAGTTTCCGTTTTCATTTTAAGTTTTAGTAATGTTATGTGCCTTTGTCATTTTATCAGTTGTTTTGTTTGTATTCAGTTGTGTTTTAGTTTTATTAATTTTGTATTTCAATTTAAACTTATTTCAATTAGCTGCTAAGACAACATTTCTACAACATTGGCAATAATTGCACTGAAGATAATTTCAACAAACAGAAGTCATGTTTACAAAATTGTCTACAGAAAAAAGGTTACAGAAAAGTCAGTTAATTCAGCTGTGTCTAACCATATGTAACCATATCATAACTTTAAATTTGTCCATGAAAGGGATGCTCTTAGAAACCAGCTTTATATTACAATGGGTGTTAACTAATTGAAGCTTTACTTGGTAATGATTTCTATTATTTATTTTTCTATCAAAATATGTGTTGTTTGAGCTGAAAATTTCCTAAATTATAATTTTAGAGGTGTGGTTATTGTTTTAGGTAGATTAAACTACAGTTATGTGTTCTTGTGGTTGAGTTTGTTTAATGTAAATATCACTTTAAGCATAGATAAATTGCATCTCTTCCTATATCCCAGCTTTACATGGTTGTAAAAATTGAAGGATTGGATATAACCTTGCTTAAACGTTGGTAAGTGATTCAGGCTAGTCATGTTTAACATGTATAATGTGTTATAAAGTGTTAGGTCATACATAAATGCTTAATAAAGTATTTTAAAGTTTATTTTGGTGCATTACTTTGTACCACTTTCAGTGGAAATGCATTACTGTGAGCACAATCTTTGTTTGCTTGTTTTACCAATAGTTTTATAGCTGAACTTGTATTGAACCCGGAACATTCCTTTAAAGCAGGTTTATGTTCCTTTTCCTCACTGTTGCTATTTTGGTAGGCATCTCCTTACATGCCCGAGTAAAAAAACAATATTGTAGGATTCTGTCAATGGAAATGTATTACATTATGAACCAAATAGCTTCAGCTTGAAATGTGATCCATGCACTGTCTAATAAGGTCTGCTTTTTAATGTTGTGCTCTTGATGTCAGTGCGTGCAGCTGTATTCTGTCTTCAGACCGGAAGTGACAGGGCTGTTAAAGACTAAAAGCTCATGCTGTCAGCGGGGTAAACCCAGTGCCTTGAGTAAAAAGGATTTGCCTTATGTACATTACGCTTTACTGTACTAGCGCCTCTCTCTCATCTCTTTTAAAATCAGGGAATGGGAATGTCATTACACACACAGAGGCGTATTTTCACTTACAGAGTTGAGCTGTAGTGCAAGAATTATGGCATGAAGTATCCCATTCCAAGACGTCTGTCATCAAGATTACTTGGAAAAGGCAAAAAAAAAGTGTTGAAAATATAACACTATTCCATAAAAATGAATTAAATACAATTTGCATCTAACGGACCGTGCTGCTTACACAGCCTCTCTTGAGGAGGGCCCGGCACAGGCGGTATTAAATTACCCTGTCAAAATGTGCTGTTAGCAAGCAGAATATTCAAAAGCATTCAAACATAATCAATATACTGCTGCTGTTCTGTGTTCAGTCAGGAGGGTGAATCTCACGAAACCTGTCAAGAGCAGTTCTCAGTCCCAATATTCATATTCGTGTACAGCCCAAGATAGCCCAAAATGAAAATTTGCTTTAAATTTACTCACCCTGAAGTTTGTTTCTTCATCGGAACAAATTTTAAGAAATTTAGCATTACATCGCTTGCTCGCCAATGGATCTTCTGTGGTGAATGGGTGCCGTCAGAGTCCAAACAGCTGATAAAAACATCAGTAATATGTCTGTAATCCACATGACTCCAGTCCAATTAATGTCTTGTGAAGCAAAAAGTTTTTGTGATAAACGTCCTCTATCCATAATATTGCTTTCTCCAGTGGAAAAAGTTGTCTGAATCGGGGGGAAAATATTTTTTGAATATTTATATTTAGAGAATTTTTCTGGGGAAGTCGTGGCCTAATGGTTAGAGAGTCGGACTCGTAATCCAAAGGTTGCGAGTTCGAGTCTCAGGTCCGGCAGGAATTGTAGGTGAATGTACAGCGCTCTCTCCACCTTTAATACCACGACTGAGTTGCCCTTGAGCAAGGCACCAGACCCCCAACTGCTCCCCGGGCACCGCAGCATAGATGGCTGCCCACTGCTCCGGGTGTGTGTTCACGGTGTGTGTGTGTTCACTGCTGTGTGTGTGCACTTAAGAGGGGTTAAATTCAGAGCACAAATTCCGAGTATGGGTCACCATACTTGGCCACATGTCACGTCACTTTCAAATATGCACAGATGAAGCACCATTTACAGTACTGGGTAAATTATTCCTTTAAGCCATTTTAAAAGTTTTTTTTTAAGTTTGCCCACGTAAAAAATCTCATTACTATAATGGAAAAATTTTTAATTAATTTTTTTTATGTACTGTATATTTATAACTACCTATCATTTTTATAAAAAACATTTTTAATTTTAAATATATAATTATTGTTTTTTTAAGAAACCCATCAGGAAAAATTTGAATTGCCGCAAAAGAAAAAGGAACAATATGTCTATACTAAAGTAAAAATAACAAAGTCCAAATGCAAAACATCTTAAAGCCTTAAAAAAATGAATCACTCCAAGACACTCTAAATTATAGTGAAAACTTAAAGCCTTTATTCACATGGCTTTACATTAAACATTTCATTTTACATTACAGTTGTTTTTAATGTAAATCCATGTGAATAAAGGCTGTTTAATTTTTCACTATAATATCGAGTGCCTTGGAGTGATTCGTTTTTGATGAATTTAGAAATCCCGCATCGAAAGAGCACTGATTTATGGACTTTATACCCCAGCAGCATTTTTTTTTTTTTCATATTTTGATATCTTAAAGCCTTCATCCGTTATTTAATTATTTTTCTTTGTTTTTTGAGGTGAAATGTGACTTAAACATGCTTTTGTGAGATTCACATAGGAAAGACTCCCCAGATCACTATTATGTATACAATTAAAAGTATATCATGCCTCTCTTTCTCTTTCTCCATATGCTTTGATAGGCAGTCTGGGCCTTTAGATGCTTTCCTGACAACATCTGAAGTCAGGGAACATTTTATAAGTGTTACTGATGCACAGGACTGAAATTCTCATCCGTGCACAAACACGAATGAAACATATTCAGTGTGATAGTACTGCATGGATACACAGCAGATGATCGCTCTGGCACAATGTGTGTAGCAAGTATAAGTGGTTGCCCTGGAAACCAATATCATCTTTAGTCAGGATTTGAAGATGTTTGTGGTACTTACCCAGGTGAAGAGGGAGGTGGGGGTGGCTTTATGAAATTAGTTTTTTTTTAAAGCATGTGGCCCTGAAAGTGTAATTATACCTACAAAAAAAGCTGCCATCGTACCTGCTGCTTTCTGTCAAGCGTAAAAAAAAAACTGTCAAATGAATCAGTTAATCTTCATGACACAAAGAAGCTTTCAAAAACATGATGATCCAATTATGATGAATGCTGGTGATTTA
>JAPDDO010000369.1:0-60858 GCA_027422415.1 Schizothorax lantsangensis
TAAAACATACTGACTCTAAGCAATATGCGCTATGCTTACAAAATCTTGCATTTTTTTTACTTTTTATTAAGGTGAAGATGTCAAATTTCCTAGGCCGGACATCACTTTTGGCCATACTATATGGCAAGTTTATTGACTTTCCAATTGACTGCCAACCATACTGCATAAAACAAGCCACTTTTATGAGGATTCCCTTACACAAAGAAAATATATTTCCTAATATATGAATGTTCAGTATATTTAAAGGACATGATGATATATTAGAAATTATACAGAATAATATATTGTGTTAAATATATTACAATATATTGAATAACTACTAAGCAATTTTAATATATTGAAAAAATATGTGACAATATATAATATAAACTTAAGTCAAAGTTAAGACTATTCTTGAGAGCATTTCTGAGAAGTTTTATACATACGGGCCCAGAACACAAAACACCATGTTCACATCAAGGTTATAGAACCTACAAAAGTATGAGGGGAGGGACAACTGCCCCCCCCCCATGCAAATTTCCTTCAGTGGAACTTAACAAGCTTGGGAGGAAGCCATTCTGGTGGAATGAGCCTGATGTCTAGAGGTGAAGGCAAACGTGCACCTCGTAGGCCATCGAAATAGCTTCCCTAACCCAGTGGGAAATCGTGTGTGCTTTGATGGGCTAGCCTCTGCGGCCTTACCGTCCTCACTCAAAGAGGAGGAGAGAACTCTGTAACACCACCACCTGTTCAAGCATAAAGGAGGAGACAAACGATGTCTACCCAACGGGACATCGTCCAAGTCCCTTCAAGCAGCAATAGCCGCGACGTAGACTCTCAGGGTGGTAGCGGCGCTCCAGCCGAAAACTTATCTTGAGGGAACTCCAGCACTGAACCAACTGGCAGCTGACTGGGTCCACAGCCCAGTCCATGAGCAAGCACCAGGATTCAAAAACCCTCCATTTGGAGAATAAGCTTCTTAGTGGAAAGGGCCCTGGCACTATTAATGGTCTCATGGACTCCATCCGAGAGATCAAAGGTTATGGGCAACCCCTGATCGGCCATACCACAACTTCCAGATCTCTGGACGTGGGTGCCAAATTCTGCCTGGAGCTGACACAACAGGTCTTTCCTGATTGGAATCTCCCACGGATCGCCTTCCAGAAGGGAGACCAACTCCGAGAACCACGTCTGGGAAGGCCAGAACGGGGCTACTAAGAGAAGCAGACTCCGCACGTCTTCACCCTGCACAAGACCGCTGGGATGAGCTTGACCGGAGGGAAAGCGTATAGTTTCGTGTCCGGCCAGGGGGGATAGATGGGGATAGATGTTAGCGCATCTATCCCCAGAGAGAGTGGGGTGAGAAAGGAGAACCAAAGGGGGCATTGGGTCGACTCCTGCGATTCAAATAGATCCACCTCTGCCGTGCGTAATCGTTCCCAAATCTGAGCCACCGTCCGACGGTTTAGCACCCATTCCTGACCTGAGTTACTGTCTCGACAGAAAGTCTGTCGCTAGGTTCAGACTGGGACATGGACCGGTCTCAGGGACGAACATTTTTCCTGTGCCCAAAGGAGAAGTTGGCGCTCATGCTTTTCTAGGGTGTGTGACCGGGAGCCTCCCTGGCAATTGATGTGTGACACCACCGCCATATTGTCCGTCCCGACGCTGACATGAGAGTGTGCCAGGAACGGAAGAAAGTGAACGAGAGCCAGATGAACTGCGCTCATTTCCAGGCTGTTTATGTGTCAGGCGAGGTACTTGCCCGTCAGACACCACAAACCGGCCTGCCCTTGAAGACCGCACCCATCCTGAGAGGGAAGCATCCGTCATGATCATCTGGCGACAGCAGACTACTCCCATTTTCACTCCTTTCTGGAGAAAATCGGGTCCCGCCACACTGAGAGGGTACGGAGACAGGCCCCTGACACTCTTAGTAGGCGGAGAGACGGCCTAGAGGGACGAATACCCAGGGATTTCATCCACCAAGGCAAGCAAGATTATTTGTATAGCACTTTCATACACAGTGGTAATTCAAAGTGCTTTACATAAATATAGGCCCATCCCGGGCGCTGTAACATGGCTGCCCACTGCTCCAGGTGTGTGTGTTCACTTAGGATGGGTTAAATGTAGAGAATACATTTCACTACTGGTTATATACTCTCTATATAATTGAGTATGTGACAAATAAAAATAATCTTAATAAAAGGAAGTGAAATAGTCATTTAAAATAATAATCACAGCAATAAAAACAAGGAATTTAAAACAAACATTAAAACTCTTCG
The DNA here is from genome assembly GCA_027422415.1 of Schizothorax lantsangensis. Lineage (NCBI taxonomy): Eukaryota > Metazoa > Chordata > Actinopteri > Cypriniformes > Cyprinidae > Schizothorax > Schizothorax lantsangensis. Next base: position 2,265 of record JAPDDO010000369.1, read on the forward strand.
CAAAAAAACTTCCAAAACACCTAACTATTCCACTACTTCACCCCCTACTTACTTTGACCATCATAAACCAAACAAATAGAACTCAGAGGTCCTAATTTCAACTGATTAACCAAACACACTTGTCTTTCTTTGCCCACATTCTCTGAAGCGGGCCGACACAACTTAATGCTTTCGACCGAGCAGGAGCCAGATGGGCCTGCATCGAGGTTGAATCCAGACAGACCCCAAAAATGTGAGTGAGCATGATCTTCTGGCCATTCAGCCGGAGGCCAAGCGCGTGAAGGTGGAGAAGGAGAGAGTCCCTGCGACGAATCACCTGCTCCCTGGAACTGGCTAGAATGAGCCAGTCGTCCAGGTAGTTGAGAATTCGGATTCCCTGGAGCCTCAGTGGGGCCAGAGCAGCATCCATACACTTGGTGAACGTCCTTGGGGCCAGAGCTAGCCTGATGGGAAGAACCTTGTTTTGGTAAACCTTTCCCCCCGAAGGCAAACCTGAGGAACTTCCTGTGCCTCTGAACGACCTGACGAACCAGTCCTCCTCTTGACTTGGGGAAAGAATGCTCTTATCGTCCTAATGCAAGGTGAGAAGGAGAGTTTAAATGGCCAAAGACTCTTCAAGGATCACAGCTGGAGAATTGCAGAAAAAGGTTGAGTTTCGGGGGTCAGAAACCTTAAAAAGTCAAAACAAAAAAATCAAACAGCACCTACATTACCACATGAATTTTGGGAGGGCTTCAAGGAAAAAAAAATCAAGAAAGAAAATGCTTTCACCAAAAAACATCTCCATCATATTCAGTTGGCAAACACGACTGGAACTTCAAATCAGACTGGCTTCTATGGTCAGATGTAATGAAAAAAAATAGCTTTTTAGATGAAGATGGGTTTGGTGAACACGGGGATAAAAAGTACCCCATGTGTACAATGAAATATACTGCTGTATTTTTAATGTTGTGGGCCTATATTTCTTCTGGAGGTCCTGGACATCTTGTTTAGACACATGGCATCATTGATTCTATCAAATACCAACAGATAAAAAATCAAAAAGTGACTGACTCTGTTAGAAATCTTATAATGGGCCATGTTTGGATCTTCCAAACAGACAATAACCCAAAAACAACACAAAAATGGGTCACTGGGCACAAAACCAAGCTTCTGCTATGCCCATTCCAGTCCTCTGACCTGAACCCTATAGAAAATGAGTGAGGTGAACTGAAGAGGAGAAGCACCGTCATGGAGCTGTGAACCTAAAGGGTCTGGAGTGATTCTGGATGAGGAATGGTCTCTGATCTCTTGTCAGGTGTTCTCTAACCTCATCAGGCATTATAGGAGAAAACTCCTATACTATTTTGGCAAATGGAGGTTTTAAAAAGTATGGAATAAAAGGGTACCATTAATTGTGTCCAATGTGTATTAGAGAAAAACATTTATTTCATAATGATATTTCCCCTATTTTAAATTCTTATTCTCCAATGAAAGGTTAGATTTTTGTGATTTTTTTTTTATTATAGATCAAAAGGATTAACTATGCAGATTTATTTCCACAGCCGTATTTGATCATATTTACCAAGGATACCAACAATTCTGACCACGTGTGTATATATACATATACATATACAGTACATATATGCATATACATATACATATATATACACGCACATATATATATATATATATATATATATATATATGTGCGTGTGTGTGTGTGTGTGTATAGAGTCTCTTTTGTTTTCAAAAGTGCATCATCAGATAAGAAATTGCTCATTTATGTATTTATTACTTATATATTTTTTTTTATATATATATTTTATTTTTATTTTTTGTTATTTACATTTATTTATTTATTTTTTTTTTTTTTATTTTTTTTTGGGAAGGCTTATAGGTAACAGAAGTACAACATTACAATTACAATACGGGGTTACAGATTTTTACAGGCATACTTTGAGCATGTATTAAAGTACAATGCAAGACAGAACACGAAATAGTTGTCTATTCATTTTAAGACCTTACAGTAATATGTCCAGAACTCTTCCCAGGGAGACAACCCCTCCTCTCTAACACCATTTACTCAGTTAAGCATGGATTCATAAGATGCAACTTCTACCATTGCATTGGCCCACTCTTTCAATTCTGGGGCTTTCACTTTCTTCCAGTGTCTCAAAATAATCCTACTTGCCATTGTAATACATATACATATGTAAAATACATAAAAATATATATATAAAATATATAACAGAAAATACACATTTTGAAAATTTGAGACTTGTCACCTAATAGACACAATTTAGGGGTTAAAGATATGTCAGAGCCATAACAGCAACTTAAGACATCCATAACTTGCTCCCAGAATGGTTTAACAAGACTACATTCCCTAATGCAATGTAAAAAGGTACCTGTAAACTGGCATTTCCAACATAAATTGTCTTTCATCAGTTTCATCCTGTATAGTCTTACTGGAGTGTGGTAATATCTATGAAGAATCTTATATTAAGCGAACTTCCCCCTTGCTTCTTTTATTTATTTACCACACCCAACCAAGATGCTGGACCATTTTTCTGAGTCAATTTCTACACCAGTGTCCCTCTGCCATATTGTCCTTAAATTTCCCAAGTCACTGCTTCTGAAAGAGTTTACTGTTTTATATAATTGTGAGGATTTACGAGATTCTTGTGTGTGTGTGTGTTTTTTTTTTTTAAGTATCTTATGATAGGGTAATGTAGAAACTTCCAAAAGTTTTCTTTTCCAACAAGATTATAACATTAAATTACATTTTCGTATGACCTTAACACCCTATCCTCATATAAGTCGTCAACTATGCTTATACCCTGCTGGTGCCAGTACTTCCAGTAAATCATCTTTTTACCAATACGGATTGCTGGGTTAAAGGGGTCATCGGATGCAAAATTCACTTTACAAGTTGTTTGAACATAAATGTGTGTTGGAAGTGTGTGTACACATCCATCCTATAATGATAAAAATCCACCCAGTGTTTTTTTTTAAATCCCTATTTTAATATCCCTCTCTCATTATCAGGCTGTTCTGAGCTTCCTGTCAGAATGATGTAGTTCTGTACAGACCACTCCCTCGATAGTTGATTGACAAGGCAGTCTCTCCTTAGACCCGCCCTGAGTGAGCTGAGTGAACTGAGTGATTGAGCTGTAAACAGTCTGACCGCCATTGTGTCGACTCCGGTGCAGGGGAAGACAAGATGTCACAGATTAAGCGATCGAGGCGTTCTGCTGTTGGATGTAATAATGAATATAGCAGTCGTCATTTACTCCCGACATCTAAACCGCTGAAGACGCAGAGGATTAACATTTGTTTTTGAAGGGAATGCGCCCCCTGATCTACCTAAATGCGTCTATGTTCTCACTAATCATTCGTGATCATCTACAGAAGTGAGTATAAGGGTTTTTAATGAATCTTTGCAAATCGCCTTTCCTAATAATGTGCTAATTAGCAAGTTTCACGATGAATGCAGCTAAAGTAAACAGTCCCCAGAGAGCGGCTAGGAAGAGAGGGGCGGGGTCAGCAGAGCTCATTAACATTTAAAGGAAAATGCTACAAAATGGCTTGCTCTGACAAGAGTTGTTTTTGACAGGTTTAAAAAGGTGTTTTTTAAACTACCATTGAGAAATTTTAACCAAATTATGTTACAGACTTTTCATTAAGACTCTAAAGAATCATATCAACAGCAACTTGTGGAAAATGGGCATCCGATGACCCCTTTAAACCATAATGAAGAATATTTCTGTTCAACATTCATCCAATCAGATTTATCTCTTTCATGATTCCAATATTTAGCTATTTTTGCCAAAGCAAAAGACAAATGGTTTAATCTACAATCAGGAAAACCCAGACCTCCTTTCTCCTTAGGGGCAATTAACTTGTTTAGATTAATTCTTGCCCTTTTCCCATCCCACAAAAAATGGTTCATTAAATTGTCAAATTGTTTAAAAAAATAATTTTGTATTTTAATCGGAAGCATCATTAGTACATCGTTGAGTTGGGGGCTATTACCATTTTAATAATACTGATTTCCCCCCAGAGAGTAAGTTTGATTTTCTCCCACTTCTCCAGATTAGTTTTAAACTTCTGTAGTAGTGGGTGTATTGAGTGCTATAATTTCCTCCATGTTGCGGGACTATTTTATTCCCAAATATTTCATTCCCTTGGGGACCCATTTAAATTTAAACTTTTCTACCATAACTGATACACATGAATTGGAAAGGGGGGTAGCTTCAGATTTACTCCAGTTGACTGTATACCCTGACAATTTTGAGAAGGATTGTATAACATCCATTAGATGTGGTAAAGAGGTCAGAGGATCAGTTATGACTGCTAAAATGTCATTCTCAAGAGCTTATGTTCTTTATCTCCTGCTTTCTCCCCCTTAAGTGTGCTTGAATTATAATTGGCAGTATTTCCAAAAAAATTATATACAAAAGTGGGCTTAATAAACACCACCGATGTGTCCCTCTTGAAAGGTTAAAAGGGGATACAACTCCATTAGTTATCACTGCTGCCTTTGGTTCTTTGTATAGAATTTGAGCCCATGAAATAAATTTTTTGCCCAAAGCCAAAATGTGACAAGGTTTCAAATAAAAATGGCCACTCCACCTTGTCAAAAGCTTTCTCTGCGTCGAGAGAAATAGCAGTTTTTGGAGTATTTTTGGATTGGCATGTCCAAATTAAATGAAACAACAATCTTATATGGTCTGTAGAAGCTCTATTGTTCATAAAGCCCACTTGGTTGGGGTGAATAATGTTTGGTAACACCTTTTTTAGGCGTTTTTTTTGCCAGCATTTTAAAATCAACATTTAACAAACTGATAGGTCTAAAATTGGAGGGGTCTGTTGCATCGTTCTTAGGGATTAGAGAAATGAGAGCCTCATTAAGTGTCGGGGGTGCCCACCGCTTCCTAAACATTTCTTAATACACCTCATTAAGTATTGGGGCTATGAAAAAGAGCTGTTTTTGACAGGTTTAAAGATGGTGTTTTTTAAACTACCATTGAGAAATTTTAACCAAACTATGTTACAGACTTTTCATTAAGACTCTAAAGAATCATATCAACTTGTGGAAAATGGGCATCCGATGACCCTTTTAAACCATAATGAAGAATATCTCAGTAAATTGTGAGATAATTTTAATATTTTGTGAATTCTAATCCAAGCATCTCTACAATGCTTGGATTAGAAACAATGCTGTAAATGAGAAATAAAGGAAAATAAAGGAAGTTATCATGCAAACCAGTGGTTGTGGAGTATTTTACAAAAGTTTAGAGGATTTAAATTAATCTGTAAACATTATTTCATGTATAAAGTAAAAAATAAGCTAGTATTATAATAAAAATGAATCAAAAATATCGATCAATTGTAATTCCTTATTTTTAATTTCCTTTTCCAACTCTTTAATCCTATTTAAGTTTTCTCTTTTCTTTTTTGCAGCCTGAGCTATGAGTTTTCCTCTTATATACACCTTAGAGATCTCCCAGACTGTTGGAATGTCTTCTGTACTCCCTGAATTTATTTCAAAAAAGAATTTTAAATCCTCCTCTAAAGCATTCCGGAAGAGAGGATCTAACAATAGTGTAGTATTCATTCTTCATCTTCCTCGTTTCTCTGTATCACTGGTTACCTTTAGAAGTTATTCTACTGGTGCGTGATCAGTAATAAATATAATCTTTATGACACAATTAGCTACCTGAGGAGGCAAAAGGGTTGATACAAAAAAAAAAAGAAAGAAAAAAAATTGATCCTTGAATACATTTTATGACTGGGGAGAAAAAGGTGTAATCCCTATTCTTTGGATTGGATTGCCTCCATATATCTGTAAAGCCCAAATCACAACTCAGCATATACTTCCCTTCCCTGTGTCAATAAATGAGTCTGACGTGAACTTTTATCAAGGAATGGATCCATTACTTTACATTACATAACATTACATTACATAATCTCCGGCTAAAGAAGATTCACGTCTTAAGAAGCGGATCAAAACCGGTCTCAGGGGCTGGTCAGGATTTGGCATTGGTGCCAATTGCCGATGCACTCTCTCAGTCTCGAACTCTCCGCCTGTGTCTATATTGAGGCCCTTATTCAGGATTTTCCGAACACAAGTTAACAGTCCCATTAGTACCAAAAGTCTCTTTAAGACCCACCAGCCTCACGTTATTTCGTCTGCTCTGGTTTTCGAGAGTTTGTACTCGGTTCCACAGTGCCTCCACTTATTTCTGGCACTACTGTCATTCACCAATCGCTCTGAAGAATCTTCCAGATGGGCGATGCGCTCATCTGCTTCCTCCAATCTCTCCTGAATAACCGTCACTGTTGCTTTCAATTCTGCCATGGTTTGTTTAATAGTTGAAACATCCGTCGCAATGGTCGATAGTGTAGAGTTAATTTTAGAAATTTCCACAAACAGTTTCTCAGACTTTCACTCGAATCTTTAGGGCTGCGGGACGTATCTGAGGTATCGTCATCAGTTTCGTGTGCTGGAGCTTTCCGTGCGGACAGGCAGCTCGGAGCTTTAAAATATTTTGATGTAGCCATATCGTTCTGTGTGCTTTTTCGAATCCCTCTCACCAGATCCATCTGCACAGTCCCTCTCACCATTACACCTCCACCACTTAGGCACACACTTTACAAAATCACATTGGAAGTGACAGTCTTTGCAGGAGTTTACTGAAAACATGCATAGAATCACAGCGCATGTCGGATGTGATGTTTCAGATACTCTGTCTCTTAAAGACCCTCTGTGGTGAAAACGTTGTGTCATGTCTATCTGGTGTTTTGAATGTGCTTAATGACAAGTATGTGCAACCCCCCCAGTCAACACTATTGCGGAGCATTTTACCCTTAAAACTGCAGTGCACCAAAGACAGTTTCAAAAATGAAGTCTGAAACAGTCCCTGTTTCCTACCGTCGCAAACATGCAACCAATCCCGTCAACCTGCGGGGTGGAGATTTTCATATTAATAAAAAGCATTTAAGGATGTTGATTTTTAGAATGAAGCTGTCTGAAGTGGCGAACAGGAACATGATTTGTGTAACATTAGCAACACATTATTAGCTGTTTGATAAAATAGTCAAGCCAGAGACTAATGATATATCAATTACTGTTATGTGTCAAACGTTGTAGAGAGCGATACCCCTGCAAATATTCATATCATGTACATGTTTATTAAATGTTTATTAAAAATAATAAAAAGTGGATGATATTTCATCAATATTCGTTTGTACACACCAAATATATTCTGCTGTTTTGTTAAATACCAAATCTTGAATTAAATTAAATTAAAACTAATTTATATATATAGCCTATATAGATAAATAAAGGTACAGTTCATTGTCCAGGTATGTGCATCTGCGTTTGCGTATTTATCTGTGGCGACAGAAAAGATGAGTAATGTCACTCACCACAGCCTTCCTCATCCGCACCATTCCGACAGTCCTTGACACCATCACATTTCCATGTCAAAGACACACACTTTGTGTCACCACAGCTGAACTGATCGGGTCTGCAGGTTTTGACCGCTGATCAAAGCAAAAATAAAACAAAACAACCAAGAATCACAACATCTGTTGGCAGATGTTATACTTTGGAAATATCATGACTCATGAAATTCAAATAAAGAGTGGCTCACTGACTGTATCTGGTCTGCTAAAATGGCCCAGCAACTAAACATGAAATCGTTTACACTGGGTCCATATACCTTCGCATAATTTGAACAAAGAAACGGATAAACGTTAATTCACCACCGAAACGTCATCCAACACATTCTCACTCCCAACTCATAACATATTGACGCTTGGTCAGGACCCCTCTGGCGTCGCATTTTTCGACATGCAGGGTCCTCCATTGCTTTAAATAAGTAATATTTAAATAATCAGTATGCCGATGCGAAAGGTACTGGGAATTTTATCGTCGTGATTAAATTATATATTGGGTAATAATATTGCCATTATTGCATATATGTTGGGGTGTGATTTTCATAATAGACGGTTTTATTTTAATACACTATTTACACATTTATGAGCACGTAACCCAACCCCTGCCCCTAAACCTACCATTTGTCAATAAACCACAAGATATAACAGGCAGATACAACTACTGTCATAATTTATTCAAAAAGTATTAATATTCTAAGTCTTCCGAGGCAAAACGATTGATTTGTTAGAGGAATAGGATCGCCGTCTCCGTCCACCATAAAGCTCATCCTGTGTGCTGCAGTCTGTGCACAAATTCAAAAAATGCTGCCAGAAGAAGCCTTAAGTGAGCCTTGGTTGTGAAATGCTAATTGGCTTTTCTATGTCCCGTGACCGATTGCGTCATGCTACGGGAGTATCTTTTGGAATGAGATGTGAGCGCGTTAACGGAGCGGGATCATTTTTAGCGATTGAAACCTTATGTTTTACTCTCTTCTTTGCATAAAGACTTCGTATGGCTTCAGAAGACTTGGAATGCAAAACAACTTGTTTGTCATGCTTTTATACTGCTTGTTTATGGTCAGTTTTTGCAATAAATACCTGTGACTGCACTTATATTTGCCTGTTACGTGTTTTATATTGTGAATGAAAGTATAAATTTAAAATAACTAAAATTATTTCTATTTTTTACAAATGCATGCAAACCATTAAATTAACACAAACAACTGAAAACAACGGAGGACCCTGCACATCGAAAAGTAACACTAAAGGGATACCTTGAGCATCAAAAAGCGATGCCAAAGGGGTCCTGACCACGCGTCAATATGTGACGAGTTGGGAGTGAGAGCGTGTTGATCAATGTGAGTTTATATCTCAACATTTCATGCCAAAACTTTAGACTCTAAATTTAGACTGCTCCAATTTAACCATTTTTTAGGCCTTCTATCCAGATTTGTGTGTGTGTGCATATGTATATCTAGCTCAGTCATGAAACTCTGTGTGGCATAGGCTGATGTAATCTGCTAGGATCACATCATTCACTAATGGCAAACTGGTTGTCCTCTGCTGATTCTACAGCCAATGAGATTGCTTGCTCAACAGTTAAATTGTCTGGATCAGTGCTCGCTGTAAACTGGTTTCATAACAAGTTTACCAAACAAGCAAGGCTTATTTCAGTTAGTCTGACTTATTTTGAACCAAATCAATGGACAATAAGTCAGACTTACAGAAATAAACCTGGCTTATTTGGTAAACCTGTTTTATGAAACAGGCCCCTGGTTCTGCAGCACATTATCAGAAGTCCTTTAAAATTGTGCATCCTAAGACAGGGACTCTGCAGGTAAATGTAAGGCTTTTTAGACCAAGTAACAAAATTCTAATGAATAAATAGAAAGAAACACAATACGTTAATATGGTTTCTAAATGTAAATGTCTTATATTAGCAACACTTCAAAGCTTGAAAATAAAATTGAAAATTGTGACCCAGGACCACAAAACCATTCATAAGTAGTATAGGTATATTTGTAGCAATAGTCAACATTGTATGAGTCAAAATTATTGATTTTTCTTTTATGCCAAAAATCATTAGGATATTAAGTAAAGATCATGTTCCATGAAGATATTTTGTAAATTTCCTGCCGTAAATATATAAAAACTTAACTTTTGATTAGTAATGTACATTGCTAAGAACTTCATTTGGACAACTGTAAAGGCGGTTTTCTCAATATTTAGATTTTTTTTTGCACCCTCAGATTTCAGATTTTCAAATAGTTGTATCTCAGCCAAATATTCTCCTATCATAACAAACCATACATCGATGAAAAGCTTATTTATTCAGCTTTCAGATGATGTCTAAACTCTTATGACTGGTTTTGTGGTCCAGTGTCACAATTGAGAATTAGGGAATTTATGAGATTATAACAAGAGCAATTATCTGCCAATAAGCTCAGAAAATTCAACTTAATTCAAAGGGAAAACACATTTTCTTACCCCATTGACAGATATTTCTTCTTGTGTTTAGCATAAACTCAATGTTTCAGAAAACAAGACTGATGTGTTGAATTTGCTTCTCAAGTAAATGTACTTTGATTAAGGTAATTTAGATATTTGTATTGGAAAACAAAACATAAAAAAAAAATATCCTCAGTATTTAATTTTTTTTGCAATGCCTGCAACAATTCATGCCATGACTTTAGACTCTGCTCCGATTTAATATTTTTTTAGACCTTAATTTGTGGAAAGTTGAATTAAAACTTTTTAAACCCCCCCAGAAACCTTGTAACTTTAAGTGAACGGACAATAGATAGAGATATATGTGCATCTGATTTTGCATACTGTATCTGTGGCAAAAGAAAAGATGAGATTTCAAGAGATGTCACTCACTACAGCCTTCCTCATCTGCACCATTCAGACAGTCACTATCACCATCACACCTCCATATCATAGGCACACACGATTGGCGTTTGTCTCCACAGCTGAACTCTTTGTTGGGTCGGCAGTTCTTGTCTGAAAAAAAAAAAACAGAAAAAAAAATTACCTGAGACCCAGTCTGTCTGTCTATCTATCTGTCTGTCTTCCCTTGTGTATTAATAATATTTCTCGTTGTTTTTTTCTTCTTTCAGGTTTTCATTGGATTACGCAACGATGGCCTACTCCATTGGATTTTAGCGAGACGACGGTCACACGGATCAACAGAATACAAGTAAGTTCTTTCAAACTACTCAAACTTATTTCTCAACAAAATATGAATGAAAAGTATGATAACACTAACCATTTTCTGCACCACTATTAAAGAGACCTGTACATTTCTGGTAAATTATGTCACATATGTGTGGAATGTAAATTATTATGGGCATAGAATGGTTAGTGTGACAGGGTTGAGTTTAGACTGAGGGACATAACTTTAAAGTCTGTTTTTTTATAGAATATTTAGCTTTTTTTTTGAAAAATATTATTCATAAGAAAGGAACACAAATAAATGCTTACATTATTGCCAAAACCATAGAAACTATGCACATTTTGTTAATAATGTTCTAAGTACAAACTCAGTGAAGTGCCTCAGGGACATGAAAAAATGCTTGGGTTAAGATAGATATAAGACAATTTTATGCAAAAAAAAATTATTATTAAAATTATTATAATGGGTATCAAAGTATTGTGAAAAGCTTCTAACAATTCATTTTGAAAACTGAAATATTCCCAAATACATACATACATATACAGTATACACATACATATACATATATACACAGTATCTCACAGAAGTGAGTACACCCCTCACATTTTTGTAAATATTTTATTATATCTTTTCATGTGACAACACTGAAGAAATGACACTTTGCTACAATGTAAAGTAGTGAGAGTACAGCTTGTATAACAGTGTAAATTTGCTGTCCCCTCAAAATAACTCAACACAGTCATTAATGTCTAAACTGCTGGCCACAAAAGTGAGTACACCCCTAAGTGAAAATTTCCAAATTGGTCATTTTCTCTCCCGGTGTCATGTGACTCGTTAGTGTTACAAGGTCTCAGGTATGAATGGGGAGCAGGTGTGTTAAATTTGGTGTTATCGCTCTGAAACTGACCCTGAAACTGAGCTGCAGCACAGTGGCCAAGACCATACAGCAGTTTAACAGGACAGGTTCCATTCAGAACAGGCCTCGCCATGGTCGACCAAAGACGTTGAGTGCACGTGCTTAGCGTCATATCCAGAGGTTGTGTTTGGGAAATAGACGTATGAGTGCTGCCAGCATTGCTACAGAAGGGGTGGGGGGTCAGCCTGTCAGTGCTCAGACCATACGCCGCACACCGCATCAAATTGGTCTGCATGGCTGTCGTCCCAGAAGGAAGCCTCTTCTAAAGATGATGCACAAGAAAGCCTGCAAACAGTTTGCTGAAGACAAGCAGACTAAGGACATGGGTTACTGGAACCATGTCCTATGGTCTGATGAGACCAAGATAAACTTATTTGGTTTAGATGGTGTCAAGCGTGTGTGGCGGCAACCAGGTGAGGAGTACAAAGACAAGCGTGTCTTGCCTACAGTCAAGCATGGTGGTGGGAGTGTCATGGTCTGGGGCTGCATGAGTGCTACAGTTCATTGAGGGAACCATGAATGCCAACATGTACTGTGACATACTGAAGCAGACTGGGCCGCAGGGCAGTATTCCAACATGATAACGACCCCAAACACACCTCCAAGACGACCATTGCCTTGCTAAAGAAGCTGAGGGTAAAGGTGATGGACTGGCCAAACATGTCTCCAGACCTACACCCTATTGAGCATCTGTGGGGCATCCTCAAACAGAATGTGGAGGAGTGGAAGGTCTCTAACATACTCCAGTGACTCCAGTGGCAACCTGTGAAGCTCTGGTGAACTCCATGCCCAAGAGGGTTAAGGCAGTGCTGGAAAATAATGGTGGCCACACAAAATATTGACACTTTGGGCCCAATTTGGACATTTTCACTTACCCGCTTTTGTGGCCAGCGGTTTAGACATTAATGGCTGTGTGTTGAGTTATTTTGAGGGGACAGCAAATGTACACTGTTATACAAGCTGTACACTCACTACTTTACATTGTAGCAAAGTGATCATTTCTTCAGTGTTGTCACATGAAAAGATATAATAAAATATTTACAAAAATGTGAGGGGTGTACAATCACTTCTGTGAGATACTGTATATATACCTGTATATACTGTAGATAAAGGTAGAGTACATTTTTTACACTGTAAAGGTAGAGTACATTCATAAATAAATAATTGAATGGACGTGTCAGAAGAATACAGCACTGTCCAGCATCAGTGTTAGCGATTTTACCCGTGGCGACAGAAAAGATGAGCTTTAAAGAGATATCACTCACCACAGCCTTCCTCATCTGCACCATTCAGACAGTCCTTGACACCATCACATTTCCATGTCAAAGACACACACTTTGTGTCACCACAGCTGAACTGATCAGGTCTGCAGGTTTTGACCGCTAATCAAAGCAAAAATAAGACAAAACACTTCGGATATCATGTCTCGAAAAAGTCCATTTAAAGAGCGGATCAGTTATCTGTTCTGCTAAAATGGCCCAGCAACTAACTGCAGTCAGGCCAGCTCCACTTTGAAAAGCACGGTCATTCTAGCCGCCACGTTATTTTGTGTTGCACGCATATACTAGGCGTTGCGGTAATAGCGTGTAAAAACTCAGAACAAAGGAAAAGTGATCTCTGGCATTAGTTTATTGAGCCAGTTTCTGTCAATAATGAATAAACAAATGAACGAATATATAGATAAACCAATAAATGAAATCAATGAATTTAAAATAATACAAATGTTTAAAAAACGATCTGATAAATTGAAAGTGACTTAAAATGTTGAGTAATATTAAATTTCCAAATAATATGAAAATACCTGTATGACAAATAACAAAATAAAAGCCTTTCAAAACTTGCATATAACCACATTTATCTGTAAATTCACATAGCTCTAAAAAGGAAACTCCCTGTTTCCACAGACCAGTTTCAATTCAGATTGACAGTTCACTGCCCCAGCGTGTCCCTCAACCAGTTTCAAGAGGATCTGATGTTGCATTGCATAATAAAAGCCCTCAAAATATCATATTCTACCTGTTCTGCATTTGACTTTGGATAGGTCTAAAAAGGAAACGCCCTGTTTCCACAGACCAGTTTCAATTCAGATTAACAGTCCACTACCCCAGGGTGTCACTCAACCAGTTTCAAGACGATCTGATGTTGCATTGCATAATAAAAGCCCTCAAAATATCATATTCTACCTGTTCTGCATTTGACTTTGGATAGGTCTAAAAAGGAAACGCCCTGTTTCCACAGACCAGTTTCAATTCAGATTGACAGTCCACTACCCAGGGTGTCACTCAATCAGTTTTAAGACGATCTGATGTTGCATTACATAATAAAAGCCCTCCAAAAACTCATATTCTACCTGTTCTGCCTGTGATTTTGGATAGGTCTAAAAAGGAAACTCCCTGTTTCCACAGACCAGTTTCAATTCAGATTGACAGTCCACTACCCCAGGGTGTCACTCAATCAGTTTTAAGACGATCTGATGTTGCATTACATAATAAAAGCCCTTCAAAAACTCATATTCTACCTGTTCTGCCTGAGATTTTGGATAGGTCTAAAAAGGAAACGCCCTGTTTCCACAGACCAGTTTCAATTCAGATTGACAGTCCACTACCCCAGGGTGTCACTCAACCAGTTTCAAGACGATCTGATGTTGAATTACATAATACAAGCCCTCAAATATCATATTCTACCTGTTCTGCATTTGACTTTGGATAGGTCTAAAAAGGAAACGCCCTGTTTCCACAGAACAATTTCAATTCAGATTGACAGTCCACTACCCCAGGGTGTCACTCAACCAGTTTCAAGACGATCTGATGTTGCATTGCATAATAAAAGCCCTCCAAAAACTCATATTCTACCTGTTCTGCCTGTGATTTTGGATAGGTCTAAAAAGGAAACTCCCTGTTTCCACAGACCAGTTTTAAATTAAGATTGACAGTCCACTACCCCAGGGTGTCACTCAATCAGTTTTAAGACGATCTGATGTTGCATTACATAATAAAAGCCCTTCAAAAACTCACATTCTACCTGTTCTGCCTGAGATTTTGGATAGGTCTAAAAAGGAAACGCCCTCTTTCCACAGACCAGTTTCAATTCAGATTGACAGGCCACTACCCAGGGTGTCACTCAATCAGTTTTAAGACGATCTGATGTTGCATTACATAATAAAAGCCCTCCAAAAACACATATTCTACCTGTTCTGCCTGAGATTTTGGATAGCTCTAAAAAGGAAACGCCCTGTTTCCACAGAACAATTTCAATTCAGATTGACAGTCCACTACCCCAGGGTGTCACTCAACCAGTTTCAAGACGATCTGATGTTGCATTTCATAATAAAAGCCCTTCAAAAACTCATATTCTACCTGTTCTGCCTGAGATTTTGGATAGGTCTAAAAAGGAAACGCCCTGTTTCCACAGACCAGTTTCAATTCAGATTGACAGTCCACTACCCCAGGGTGTCACTCAACCAGTTTCAAGACGATCTGATGTTGCATTGCATAATAACAGCCCTCAAAATATCATATTATACCTGTTCTGCCTGTGATTTTGGATAGCTCTAAAAAGGAAACGCCCTGTTTCCACAGACCAGTTTCAATTCAGATTGACAGGCCACTACCCCAGGGTGTCACTCAATCAGTTTTAAGACGATCTGATGTTGCATTACGTAATTAAAAGCCCTCCAAAAACTCATATTCTACCTGTTCTGCATGAGATTTTGGATAGCTCTAAAAAGGAAACGCCCTGTTTCCACAGACCAGTTTCAATTCAGATTGACAGTCCACTACCCCAGGGTGTCACTCAATCAGTTTTAAGACGATCTGATGTTGCATTACATAATAAAAGCCCTCCAAAAACTCATATTCTACCTGTTCTGCCTGAGATTTTGGATAGCTCTAAAAAGGAAACGCCCTGTTTCCACAGAACAATTTCAATTCAAATTGACAGTCCACTACCCCAGGGTGTCACTCAACAGTTTCAAGACGATCTGATGTTGCATTGCATAATAAAAGCCCTCCAAAAACTCATATTCTACCTGTTCTGCCTGTGATTTTGGATAGCTCTAAAAAGGAAACGCCCTGTTTCCACAGACCAGTTTCAATTCAGATTGACAGTCCACTCTCCCAGGGTGTCCCTCAACCAGTTTCAAGACGATCTGATGTTGCATTGCATAATAAAAGCCCTCAAAATATCATATTATACATGTTCTGCCTGTGATTTTGGATAGGTCTAAAAAGGAAACTCCCTGTTTCCACAGACCAGTTTCAATTCAGATTGACAGTCCACTACCAGGGTGTCACTCAATCAGTTTTAAGACGATCTGATGTTGCATTACATAATAAAAGCCCTCCAAAAACTCATATTCTACCTGTTCTGCCTGAGATTTTGGATAGCTCTAAAAAGGAAACGCCCTGTTTCCACAGAACAATTTCAATTCAAATTGACAGTCCACTACCCCAGGGTGTCACTCAACCAGTTTCAAGACGATCTGATGTTGCATTGCATAATAAAAGCCCTCCAAAAACTCATATTCTACCTGTTCTGCCTGTGATTTTGGATAGCTCTAAAAAGGAAACGCCCTGTTTCCACAGACCAGTTTCAATTCAGATTGACAGTCCGCTCTCCCAGGGTGTCCCTCACCCAGTTTCAAGACGATCTGATGTTGCATTGCATAATAAAAGCCCTCAAAATATCATATTCTACCTGTTCTGCATTTGACTTTGGATAGGTCTAAAAAGGAAACGCCCTGTTTCCACAGAACAATTTCAATTCAGACTGACAGTCCACTCTCCCAGGGTGTCCCTCACCCAGTTTCAAGACGATCTGATGTTGCATTGCATAATAAAAGCCCTCAAAATATCATATTCTACGTGTTCTGCCTGAGATTTTGGATAGCTCTAAAAAGGAAACGCCCTTTTTCCACAGACCAATTTCAATTCAGATTGACAGTCCACTCTCCCAGGGTGTCCCTCAACCAGTTTCAAGACGATCTGATGTTGCATTGCATAATAAAAGCCCTCAAAATATCATATTCTACCTGTTCTGCCTGTGATTTTGGATAGCTCTAAAAAGGAAACGCCCTGTTTCCACAGACCAGTTTCAATTCAGATTGACAGTCCACTACCCCAGGGTGTCACTCAATCAGTTTTAAGACGATCTGATGTTGCATTACATAATAAAAGCCCTTCAAAAACTCATATTCTACCTGTTCTGCCTGAGATTTTGGATAGCTCTAAAAAGGAAACGCCCTGTTTCCACAGACCAGTTTCAATTCAGATTGACAGTCCACTACCCCAGGGTGTCACTCAATCAGTTTTAAGACGATCTGATGTTGCATTACATAATAAAAGCCCTCAAAATATCATATTCTACCTGTTCTGCATTTGACTTTGGATAGGTCTAAAAAGGAAACGCCCTGTTTCCACAGAACAATTTCAATTCAGATTGACAGTCCACTACCCCAGGGTGTGGGGTAATTTGTTTATTCATTCATTCAGGTGGACTTTAAAAATTACCAAGCTGTGGTTTCATTTGTAAATGTTGACAATGTCCACTGGAAGTTTCTGGTGTGTAGGTTACATTTTAATAATGTCATTACAATGTGAGGAACCTTTTTATTTTTAAATGTAATCAGTGTTTGCTGTATTACATTGTTTACTTATCATTTTCAGTACATACAGTAAATGCGGTGAACCACACAGTGTATCTCGTGGATCCTGCAGAAAGTTTGACAGAGGAAACTGATTCCAATCTTGCAGCCAAATGATTCAGGTATTCATGTAATTTATAATATAAATTACAATATGTAATATTGAGCGTAATCTATATACTAGTGAAGTACTTGATTACTTTACATTCTGTGTTAATTACTACTTTATGTATATTATTTGATGAATAGGACGTTAAGAGTTAAAAATGTTACTGTGCTGTTTTTAAGTTTTTAAACATTACGAAATATTACTAGAAATATATTTTTGATCTAGTTATTATTTAGATTATATGTTGCAAACTTTATCTGCATTGTTCCTAATGTAAGTTACTCCCAAAATGAATCACATACAGTGATTTCCTAAAAATAAGAAAGACAGGTGATGAAAAAAGGACTGGGAGGACATTGAATGGAAAGGTGGATTCCTGACCCATCCAACTCAGCAAGATAGCAGTAGCTGTGGGGTAATTGTCATCATGGTATGAGAAGTAATGTAATACCTTGCTCATACTTGTATTATGTCATTTAAATCCATGTCTTCTAAGTTTTTGTAACTGACTTGTACAGCCCTAAATGAGTAAATAATTAATATTTTGTTAATGTAGTTGTGGTTAATGCATTGGTACTGCTGCCATATGCATGAGTCTGGTACAGATATACTGTAGATGGTAGTATGATGATGAATGTCTGTGTTTGTTTAGATGGCAAGAGCAGTGATGAAGACCTTTCCAGCTGTTCCAGTCATAAGTTTTGGTACAACCAAAAAAGAAATGGCAAATGAGCGACAAACAATGGCTCTGCAGATACTCAAAGCATCAGGTTTGTAAGGAAAGTGTTTGTGTGTAGTGTGTAGTAATACGAACCAAAAAATATATACCAAATGGAATATTGGTAACAGTTTAGTTTTGGGATAAATTCTCCCTACTAACTAGTTGTTTATTAGCATACATATTACTAGCATATAGCTGTTTATTATTAATTATAGATCACACAATAATGCTTATTATGCATTATGCATATGATCCATTAATCCTACACCATACCTAAAATTAACAACTACCTTACTAACTATCAAGAAGCTGCAAATGATAGTTTATTGAATCAAAAGTCATAGTTAATAGTCTGTGTAAGAAAAAGTGATGAAGACGTCTAAGATCTTGATGAAAAATTAACTTTTATTACAGCGTAGCAGTGACAAAGTACAAATAACAATTCGGATTCAGCGTAGTTGAAATGAACCCCGAACATCCTAAACTCAAACATTTTATACTGTATTATGTTCACCTTCCCGCTCAACATGTAAATTAAGTTTAGTTTTAAATGTAAATTGCGGATAACAATGCAAGTGATAGCCTTCCGTTCTCTCATCTTTGGTGGACTTTCAAGTGGGAACAACCAAATGTTAAGGTGATAAGATTAAACATAATCCCTATCAGTTGTTTCGTGTACCCTTTTGGTCAGCAGATGGTTCTTGATGACCTACTGTTGCTCCCACGCTATAAGTGAAGAATTATCACTCTGGAGATACTATTTACATATTATTATGATCGGGAAGAACTATCTCTATGATAATTAAGCTCTTTGTAGGGAAAGGAGAATAGTTTAATATACAATTTGGAGTGGAAGCTGGGTCGAGGCAGACTATAATGTCTTACAGCTGTTAATAGTGAGAATTGTTTCACAAACTACAATGTGACTAAAATAACTTACTGATACAACTTACTGATAAAGTAATAATTCATCCGAGCAGTGGCAATCTTCAGCAGGGTTTTGCTCAATGATTGCCATGCAACAGTGGCGCAGTATTACTGATGTAGCCTGTATGAGATCTGCAAAAAGATAAAAACAGCAAACACACAGAAATAGAGAGTGACCTGAGTGGTCATTGAAGAAGGGGATTCTTATGGACTGATTGAAGTCTTAAAAGTGTTACCCACATTGTACCACGTGCATTGTCTTAAGGTCTAATTTAAATGTTGCATTTAGTCACTATTTAAATATATAGATGTTTGTTGTTAATTGTTTGTTGTAAAAAAAAAAAAAAAAAAAAACAGGAATCAATGTAATTTTGGCTGTATTCTGAAATTATTGTAAGCTTGTTACGTGAAATTCGAAGTGGGAGTTTCCTTATTGTTATTAATTTATTGATATGTATGCTTATATTTTAGTGTTCAATGAAGCCACTAACTGTGCCATGTGCTCCATGGCAAAGCCAATTGGACCTGGGCCTCCTCTGACACATTGGGTAAGGTTTTTGACTTAGTAACATCGGTAGTAGTGTTGAAAGCTGATTTGAAGATCAAAGCCATAAGTAACTAATAAACTGTGATGCTCAGTATTTATCACCTCCTCATTTTCCAGATCCAGTGTGAGAGCTGTGATATGTGGTACCATGAAGAGTGCCTAGACATGGCAGAAGAAGACCTGAAACAGGCCAGGGCAGCCGAATGGAACTGCAGCTTGTGCTGTTAAATCCCTTTTTGAAGAAAAGTTTAAAACAATAGTGTGCCTTTGTTATGTTTATTTCTTTATTTATTTAACATATAATCTGTAAATCAATCTGTAAATAATCTGTAAATAATAGTTTCATTAAACATTTTTTCAATGTAAAAAAAACATCAAACTCTCCTGAAATTGTGTATGTTAAAATCTGTGGCGATGTACTGTCAATCTTAAGTGATATTGGCCTGTGGAAACGGGAGTTTACTTTTAGAGCTATCTAAATCTGTAAGCTAAACAGGTAATATATGAGCTTTTTATTTTGTAATTCAACATCAGATAGTCCTGAAATTATGTGAGTGACACTCTTAAGAGTTGTACTGTCCACCTGAAATGAAAGTGGTCTGTAAAAACAGGAAGTCTCCTTTTTAAACCAATCTGAACAAATAGTCAAAACAGCGTATATGTTTTAGAGGGCTTTTATTTTAAAAATGTACATCAAATAGTCCTGACATCAGCAACAGTCTGAGATGCTGTACTGTCAATCTGAAGTAAAATTGGTATGTGAAAAGCGGAGTTTCCTTTTTATACCAATCTGAATTGATAGTCAAAACATTTTTATTAGTTTTTCTTTTGTAATTTTGCATCAAACAGTGCTGCCATTGTGTGCGTGGCACTCTGATCACATGTACTATCAATATGAAGTAAAAGTGGTCACTGGAAACTTCGAAGCCAATTTGAATAGATAGCTAAAGCTGCATATATGTGAGTTTCTATATGGCTTTTATTTTGAAATTATACAATAGACAGTCCTGACATTGTGGGAGTGACACTGATGATGTAGGCTGTCAATCTAAAGTGAAAGTGGTCTGTCTAAACCAGGCATGTGACTTTTCAAATTTTCATGTTGCGATAATTGCTAAAGCTTTTACCACATTATAGGGTATTATCACAATAGTTATATTTAGTTGCAAAAAACTTTTAAATAATTATTTTCTGATAACAAAAAGAACTGAACATTTAAATGCAATAAATCAATACACAAATGTATAAAGTAAAAAAAAAAATTAAAGTGCAAAAGAATTATAAAGAATAATAGGTAACACTTTACAATATGGTCTTAATAAATTATTATTCTTTGTTTAAATTCAGAACATTTCATAGTACCGAGTCAGCTTTATTAAAGGTGTTAAATGATATCTTTATGGTAACTGACCAGGGTGATAGTATTGTATTAGTGCTTTTAGATCTTACTGCTGCATTTGATATGATCGATCATAATATTGTCATTGCCCAACTCAAGTCCTATGTGGGCTTGACAGGAACTGTTTTAGGTTGGTTTATATCCTATTTAAAGGACCGGAGGATCTCAGTTCGACTACGCACCCACATGTCTTCAGCTGCTAACCTCCCTTGGGGGGTCCCACAGGGATCAATACGTCCTCCAACACTTTTCTCTCTGTATATGCTCCCTTGGGGCTCCATCTTTAGGAAGCACTGTCTCATTTCACTGTTACACTGATGCTACCCAGATTTATTTGCCACTTAAACGCTCTGATAACAACTTTTATACTTTGTTGGCTTGTATGAAGGATATCAAAATCTGGATGTCATTAAATTTTCTCTACTTTAATGAAAAGAAAACTGAAATTATCCTTTTGCGGTCTCCCTAGTGGCATTCCATTAAAATATCTCAGTAATCACTCCTTGTTAAAAACTTTGTTTGGTGTTTTGCTTGACAGTAAGGTGAAATTTGATAGTAAAGTAAATTCTGTGGTTAAATCCTGTTTCCTTCATCTCCATCTTCTCTCTAAAATCAAGCCTTTCTTCTCTTTTCAAGACTTTGAGAGAGTAATTCATGTTTTTATATCATCATGTTTAGATTACTGTAATTCATTGTATTGCAGAGGTGTAAAATACTTGAGTAATTTTACTTGATTACTTTACTTAAGTATTATTTTGGGGGATTTGTACTTTATTCAAGTACAATGTAAACTGACTACTTGTACTTTTACTTGATTACATTTCTGAAGAAAAAAGTACTTTTTACTCCTTACAATTTTATTTCATCTTGAAAAGTACATTACATTTTTATTTTATCTTATGCACATTACATATGATAAACGGAAGCTCAAACATGCGTGCTTGATGTGAGAACCAATGATCATTGTTTCACGCATCAAGCACACATATTTCTACCTCATTTATGACTTTCATCAGGTAAATGTCTGGCTTCAAAAGTTCACCATCAAATCCGAGGAAGCATATTGATGTAGCAAAGTTGCATTTTCCCAAAAAATGTTTATTCATTATTTGTTCTGTTTTGATAGAGCCATTAGCTGTGTAATATATTAGCTGAATGCACAAGATTGAGTGCAAATAAAATCAGTGATGAGAATTTAAATACTTTAATTTAATTAATATTTTTGTGGAAATATTTTCTTAATTAAAAATCTCCAAAAGTGTTTAAATATGCATTGTTTGTTAAATTAATTGTAATTCTTGTTTAGTGATGTTCTCACCAGGTAGTGGATAAGTTGTATTTATAATATGTCATTATATGACACATTGAGTAGGAATCAGGACTGTCAATTTTTTTTTTTTTATCTTAATAATTACATGATTTGCTCATTAATTAATCTAAATAGTAACAAATAATTATTTATCAATATTTGCTGAGAAAAAAACTCTAAAAGCCCCAAATAAATAATTAAAAGATTAACAACACACAAAAAAGTGGCCTTTTAAAACATTAATGTTGTATGTTTTAATTCTATGACTCTCCTCATTAATTCAACACATTCTTGTATTCTGTGTGGAATATGTTTCTAGCCTCTGCATCACATGTTGCTCTTCAAAGGAATAGTTCACCCAAAAATGAAAATTCTCTCATCATTTACTCACCCTCATGTCATCCCAGATGTTTATGACTTTCTTTCTTAAGATGAACACAAGCAAATATTTTTAGTCCAGATAATGCAAAACAGAACCACTTCAGAACCCACACAAAGTGAACACTTCGGCCAAATTTAAAATATTAGTATTTGTATCCTTGTTACATAAGCCTATCATTTCACTTAAGAAGACACTGATTCATTAACGGGTTGCATGTGTTACTGTCATATTCACTTTGTGTAGTTTTTGAAGTGTCATTTTTGGATGTCCCATACACGTGATTTTTTTTTCGAAAACTCTTAGTTTATGTTCATCTGATAAATGAAAGTCACATGGGATGGCATGAGGGTGGAAAGGATGGAGTTTCCTTTTAATCCCTTTCCCTGTATTTTTTTTCCGGTGTTCCGCTGTGCTGCATTTTAATTGTTGTTGTTGCACTAGATATAATTGTTTGACCTGTGTCATTGCATTTTGTTTAGTTTTCTCCCTTTAACCAAATTTCTGAATGTCTGTCAGAAAAGAAAGTACTTCTACTTTTTTTAATACGTGAGTACAATTTAAAGTTGTACTTTTTTACTTTTACTCAAGTATGTTTTTGGCCAGATAATTGAGTAAAATTTTCACTGAGTATTTGTACTTTCACTTGAGTAAAATTTTTGAGTACTTTTTACACCTCTGTTGTATTGTGTAATTGAGTCTCCAGTTGGTCCAATATATATATATATATTATATATATATATATATATATATATACGTATATGTATATGTATGTATATATATATATATATATATATATATGTATATGTATATGTATATATATATATATATATATATATATATGTATAATATATATATATATATATATATATATATATATATAATATTAATGTAATTGGGGTTTTAGCTGTGACTTTATTGACGTTTTTATTTACTTTGTTATATTTATTACTTATTTTTGATGCTGTAAAGCACATTGGTCAGATGCTGCTTTTGTAAATGGTGCTATATAGATAAATTCAACTTGAAACTTAAAAATATACAACTGTTAGTTCATGTTAGCTCAGGTTCATTAAATAATACATTTAAACTTTTGCTTTTAATGTGTTAAATGTTGAAATTAATTAAAATTAGTGAATGCTTTTTTCATACAATTTTTACAATTGGCAGTTTATGGTAATTAATGAATGAACTAATGTTAACTAATGTTAATTAATGTAAAATACAGATTAAAATATTTTAAAAAATGAAAATAAATAGCTTATTAGGTCTAAGTATTTAAGTATTTTGGTGCTGTGCTGAACACCATTGCCAATATAAAATCTGAACGGCTGTCTGAAACATTTAACCCTATGGTGTGCTTTGGCAATTTTCGATTAAAAAAAAAAATTGTAAGGAAATTTTAAAAATGACCACTTCATCAGAAACTCTGACTTTAATGGGAGTTGCTATGTGCTACGGTCAAAACTCACCGGAGGCCATAAGCGTGTTACAATTATTATTATTTTTTAAGGTAAAGTACATAAAATTGTTTTTTATATATATATATATATATATATATATATATATATATATATATATATATATATATATATATATATAAACAGTTTTACGTACTTTACCTTAAAAAAAATAATAATTGGTGTTTCCTTTTTAGAGCTATCCAAAATCACAGGCAGAACAGGTAGAATATGATATTTTGAGGGCTTTTATTATGCAATGCAACATCAGATCGTCTTGAAACTGGTTGAGGGACACCCTGGGAGAGTGGACTGTCAATCTGAATTGAAATTGTTCTGTGGAAACAGGGCGTTTCCTTTTTAGACCTATCCAAAGTCAAATGCAGAACAGGTAGAATATGAGTTTTTGGAGGGCTTTTATTATGCAATGCAACATCAGATCCTCTTGAAACTGGTTGAGGAACACGCTGGGGCAGTGGACTGTCAATCTGAATTGAAACTGGTCTGTGGAAACAAGGCGTTTCCTTTTTAGACCTATCCAAAGTCAAATGCAGAACAGGTAGAATATGATATTTTGAGGGCTTTTATTATGCAATGCAACATCAGACCGTCTTGAAACTGGTTGAGGGACACCCTGGGAGAGTGGACTGTCAATCTGAATTGAAATTGTTCTGTGGAAACAGGGCGTTTCCTTTTTAGAGCTATCCAAAATCACAGGCAGAACAGGTAGAATATGAGTTTTTGGAGGGCTTTTATTATGCAATGCAACATCAGATCGTCTTGAAACTGGTTGAGTGACACCCTGGGGTAGTGGACTGTCAATCTGAATTGAAACTGGTCTGTGGAAACAGGGCGTTTCCTTTTTAGAGCTATCCAAAATCACAGGCAGAACAGGTAGAATATGAGTTTTTGGAGGGCTTTTATTATGCAATGCAACATCAGATCGTCTTGAAACTGGTTGAGTGACACCCTGGGGTAGTGGACTGTCAATCTGAATTGAAACTGGTCTGTGGAAACAGGGCGTTTCCTTTTTAGAGCTATCCAAAATCACAGGCAGAACAGGTAGAATATGAGTTTTTGGAGGGCTTTTATTATGCAATGCAACATCAGATCGTCTTGAAACTGGTTGAGTGACACCCTGGGGTAGTGGACTGTCAATCTGAATTGAAATTGTTCTGTGGAAACAGGGCGTTTCCTTTTTAGACCTATCCAAAGTCAAATGCAGAACAGGTAGAATATGATATTTTGAGGGCTTGTATTATGTAATTCAACATCAGATCGTCTTGAAACTGGTTGAGTGACACCATGGGGTAGTGGACTGTCAATCTGAATTGAAACTGGTCTGTGGAAACAGGGCGTTTCCTTTTTAGACCTATCCAAAATCTCAGGCAGAACAGGTATAATGTGAGTTTTGGAGAGCTTTTATTATGTAATTCAACATCAGATCGTCTTGAAACTGCTTGAGTGGCATCCTGGGGTAGTGGACTGTCAATCTGAATTGAAATTGTTCTGTGGAAGCAGGGAGTTTCCTTTTTAGAGCTATCCAAAATCTCAGGCAGAACAGGTAGAATATGAGTTTTTGGAGGGCTTTTATTATGTAATGCAACATCAGATCGTCTTAAAAACTGATTGAGTGACACCCTGGGGTAGTGGCCTGTCAATCTGAATTGAAACTGGTCTGTGGAAACAGGGCGTTTCCTTTTTAGAGCTATCCAAAATCACAGGCAGAACAGGTATAATATGATATTTTGAGGGCTTTTATTATGCAATGCAACATCAGATCGTCTTGAAACTGGTTGAGGGACACCCTGGGGTAGTGGACTGTCAATCTGAATTGAAACTGGTCTGTGGAAACAGGGCGTTTCCTTTTTAGAGCTATCCAAAATCACAGGCAGAACAGGTAC
Organism: Schizothorax lantsangensis; assembly: GCA_027422415.1. Taxonomy (NCBI): domain Eukaryota; kingdom Metazoa; phylum Chordata; class Actinopteri; order Cypriniformes; family Cyprinidae; genus Schizothorax; species Schizothorax lantsangensis. The sequence continues at coordinate 28,180 of JAPDDO010000369.1, forward strand.
AATATGAGTTTTTGGAGGGCTTTTATTATGCAATGCAACATCAGATCGTCTTGAAACTGGTTGAGTGACACCATGGGGTAGTGGACTGTCAATCTGAATTGAAACTGGTCTGTGGAAACAGGGCGTTTCCTTTTTAGACCTATCCAAAATCTCAGGCAGAACAGGTAGAATATGAGTTTTTGAAGGGCTTTTATTATGTAATGCAACATCAGATCGTCTTGAAACTGGTTGAGTGACACCCTGGGGTAGTGGACTGTCAATCTGAATTGAAATTGTTCTGTGGAAACAGGGCGTTTCCTTTTTAGAGCTATCCAAAATCTCAGGCAGAACAGGTAGAATATGAGTTTTTGGAGGGCTTTTATTATGTAATGCAACATCAGATCGTCTTAAAACTGATTGAGTGACACCCTGGGGTAGTGGCCTGTCAATCTGAATTGAAACTGGTCTGTGGAAACAGGGCGTTTCCTTTTTAGAGCTATCCAAAATCACAGGCAGAACAGGTAGAATATGAGTTTTTGGAGGGCTTTTATTATGCAATGCAACATCAGATCGTCTTGAAACTGGTTGAGTGACACCCTGGGGTAGTGGACTGTCAATTTGAATTGAAATTGTTCTGTGGAAACAGGGCGTTTCCTTTTTAGAGCTATCCAAAATCTCAGGCAGAACAGGTAGAATATGAGTTTTTGGAGGGCTTTTATTATGTAATGCAACATCAGATCGTCTTAAAACTGATTGAGTGACACCCTGGGGTAGTGGACTGTCAATCTGAATTGAAACTGGTCTGTGGAAACAGGGAGTTTCCTTTTTAGACCTATCCAAATCACAGGCAGAACATGTATAATATGATATTTTGAGGGCTTTTATTATGCAATGCAACATCAGATCGTCTTGAAACTGGTTGAGGGACACCCTGGGAGTGGACTGTCAATCTGAATTGAAACTGGTCTGTGGAAACAGGGCGTTTCCTTTTTAGAGCTATCCAAAATCACAGGCAGAACAGGTAGAATATGAGTTTTTGGAGGGCTTTTATTATGCAATGCAACATCAGATCGTCTTGAAACTGGTTGAGTGACACCCTGGGGTAGTGGACTGTCAATTTGAATTGAAATTGTTCTGTGGAAACAGGGCGTTTCCTTTTTAGAGCTATCCAAAATCTCAGGCAGAACAGGTAGAATATGAGTTTTTGGAGGGCTTTTATTATGTAATGCAACATCAGATCGTCTTAAAACTGATTGAGTGACACCCTGGGGTAGTGGACTGTCAATCTGAATTGAAACTGGTCTGTGGAAACAGGGCGTTTCCTTTTTAGAGCTATCCAAAATCTCAGGCAGAACAGGTAGAATATGAGTTTTTGGAGGGCTTTTATTATGTAATGCAACATCAGATCGTCTTAAAACTGATTGAGTGACACCCTGGGGTAGTGGCCTGTCAATCTGAATTGAAACTGGTCTGTGGAAACAGGGCGTTTCCTTTTTAGAGCTATCCAAAATCACAGGCAGAACAGGTATAATATGATATTTTGAGGGCTTTTATTATGCAATGCAACATCAGATCGTCTTGAAACTGGTTGAGGGACACCCTGGTGTAGTGGACTGTCAATCTGAATTGAAACTGGTCTGTGGAAACAGGGCGTTTCATTTTTAGAGCTATCCAAATTCACAGGCAGAACAGGTAGAATATGAGTTTTTGGAGGGCTTTTATTATGCAATGCAACATCAGATCGTCTTGAAACTGGTTGAGTGACACCCTGGGGTAGTGGACTGTCAATCTGAATTGAAATTGTTCTGTGGAAACAGGGCGTTTCCTTTTTAGACCTATCCAAAGTCAAATGCAGAACAGGTAGAATATGATATTTTGAGGGCTTGTATTATGTAATTCAACATCAGATCGTCTTGAAACTGGTTGAGTGACACCATGGGGTAGTGGACTGTCAATCTGAATTGAAACTGGTCTGTGGAAACAGGGCGTTTCCTTTTTAGACCTATCCAAAATCTCAGGCAGAACAGGTAGAATATGAGTTTTTGAAGGGCTTTTATTATGAAATGCAACATCAGATCGTCTTGAAACTGGTTGAGTGACACCCTGGGGTAGTGGACTGTCAATCTGAATTGAAATTGTTCTGTGGAAACAGGGCGTTTCCTTTTTAGAGCTATCCAAAATCTCAGGCAGAACAGGTAGAATATGAGTTTTTGGAGGGCTTTTATTATGTAATGCAATATCAGACCGTCTTAAAACTGATTGAGTGACACCCTGGGGTAGTGGCCTGTCAATCTGAATTGAAACTGGTCTGTGGAAAGAGGGCGTTTCCTTTTTAGACCTATCCAAAATCTCAGGCAGAACAGGTAGAATGTGAGTTTTTGAAGGGCTTTTATTATGTAATGCAACATCAGATCGTCTTAAAACTGATTGAGTGACACCCTGGGGTAGTGGACTGTCAATCTTAATTTAAAACTGGTCTGTGGAAACAGGGAGTTTCCTTTTTAGACCTATCCAAAATCACAGGCAGAACAGGTAGAATATGAGTTTTTGGAGGGCTTTTATTATGCAATGCAACATCAGATCGTCTTGAAACTGGTTGAGTGACACCCTGGGGTAGTGGACTGTCAATCTGAATTGAAATTGTTCTGTGGAAACAGGGCGTTTCCTTTTAGACCTATCCAAAGTCAAATGCAGAACAGGTAGAATATGATATTTTGAGGGCTTGTATTATGTAATTCAACATCAGATCGTCTTGAAACTGGTTGAGTGACACCCTGGGGTAGTGGACTGTCAATCTGAATTGAAACTGGTCTGTGGAAACAGGGCGTTTCCTTTTTAGACCTATCCAAAATCTCAGGCAGAACAGGTAGAATATGAGTTTTTGAAGGGCTTTTATTATGTAATGCAACATCAGATCGTCTTAAAACTGATTGAGTGACACCCTGGGGTAGTGGACTGTCAATCTGAATTGAAACTGGTCTGTGGAAACAGGGAGTTTCCTTTTTAGACCTATCCAAAATCACAGGCAGAACAGGTAGAATATGAGTTTTTGGAGGGCTTTTATTATGTAATGCAACATCAGATCGTCTTTAAAACTGATTGAGTGACACCCTGGGGTAGTGGACTGTCAATCTGAATTGAAACTGGTCTGTGGAAACAGGGCGTTTCCTTTTTAGACCTATCCAAAGTCAAATGCAGAACAGGTAGAATATGATATTTTGAGGGCTTTTATTATGCAATGCAACATCAGATCGTCTTGAAACTGGTTGAGTGACACCCTGGGGTAGTGGACTGTTAATCTGAATTGAAACTGGTCTGTGGAAACAGGGCGTTTCCTTTTTAGACCTATCCAAAGTCAAATGCAGAACAGGTAGAATATGATATTTTGAGGGCTTTTATTATGCAATGCAACATCAGATCCTCTTGAAACTGGTTGAGGGACACGCTGGGGCAGTGAACTGTCAATCTGAATTGAAACTGGTCTGTGGAAACAGGGAGTTTCCTTTTTAGAGCTATGTGAATTTACAGATAAATGTGGTTATATGCAAGTTTTGAAAGGCTTTTATTTTGTTATTTGTCATACAGGTATTTTCATATTATTTGGAAATGTAATATTACTCAACATTTTAAGTCACTTTCAATTTATCAGATCGTTTTTTAAACATTTGTATTATTTTAAATTCATTGATTTCATTTATTGGTTTATCTATATATTCGTTCATTTGTTTATTCATTATTGACAGAAACTGGCTCAATAAACTAATGCCAGAGATCACTTTTCCTTTGTTCTGAGTTTTTACACGCTATTACCGCAACGCCTAGTATATGCGTGCAACACAAAATAACGTGGCGGCTAGAATGACCGTGCTTTTCAAAGTGGAGGCTGGCCTGACTGCAGTAGCAACTAGCCGTTTTATAAAGTCATTTACACCGGGTCCGTTGTACCAATAATTTAAATAAAGAAGCGGAAGAACGATAATTAAACATCAGTCAATCAATCAGAAGAAACGGGCATTTCTATTGACGCAATTATTTTTAATTCTTTATCTCAATTGTCACATTATCGGTCACATAGCTTAAACTGACAAAAACTTTTTTTCTTGCAGTTTTAGGCCTATATCGCGCTGTTTTTTTTTCTTAGAATTGTGAGTTTATATCTCACAGAAAAGGTCATAATTGCAAGATTGTGAGTAAAAAAGCATTCTGAGATAAACAGTCGCAATTTTTTATTTTTTATTCGACCGCGTAACCATGTGTTTCAGTGCCATCCACACATGCAAATCAATAGCCAGAATGCCCACCAGACAGCAACCTATAACTGATGATCATTAAAAACTGTTGTTTACTCACATGTTTGAACAGGACAGGATAAAGTAACTGCCACTGCCAGTAAGAACATAAATGAGATCTCCATATCTGTTAAAACAGGTGGACTTCAAGGGGGGGGGGGGGGGGGGGGGGGGGGGGGGGGGTTGGGGGGAACAACCAGGGCCTTAGCTAGAGGATTGGGGGCCCCCTGAAAAAATATTGATGTGGGCCCCCCCACACACACATAGCGTATACTGTACAATATACAAGCATGGAACCAAATTGCATGCTTTTTTTGTGGTTTTCATAATATCTCAGTTATTAAATGGTCGATTAAAAAAAATAAACATGCACATCACTGCAGTTTAGCTTTCTGCAGAAATCAAAACAAAACAGCAAATTACAACTTCTTTGCTGAACAGCCTACCCAAGTTAATTAAAGATTTAGAATAATAATATATTTACAGCTAAAATATAGTTAATATATTTGCAACTAAACCTTTTTTAGAGAGTTTAGGTATTTTATTGTACATGTATGAGGATTTTACAATATTAAATATATTTTGTTGGGAACTGAGGTCAACATTTCCTCTAATTTAGGCAATATTACAGTCTATTAGGCTCTACACAAAAAAGGGTGAAAAAAAGGAAAAAGAAAAGCCACTTTCAAATCAAATCAAATAAACTTGTTAGGAATTCCTAGACTTGCAAAGTTAGGACATTTTAGGATATTTACAAACTTTTGTTGGTTCATTGAACCAACAATTCAGTGTTTGCTTTTCTGGATGCACTACGATCCTTTGCGAGTAAGTGGACAACAAACAGAGCAATTCCTCACTGTGACATGCATCAAAAAAAAAAAAAAAAAACCTGTTGTGGTCAAAGTCTGAGACCACACTGAAAATCCGGAATTCACATCTACACCCTTGTCAGATAATGTGTTACTAATATGCCTAAAATGTTGCACAGTCCTGAATCAACATGAATCACATAGAAAACAAATTGTGCAAAGGCTTAAAGGAATAGCTTACCCAAAAATGAAATTTTGCTTAAGATTTACCCTGAGGCCATCCAAGAATTTGTTTCTTTTTTGCTTCTATTACAACAAAAAGCTGCATGTTTTGTAAGAAACAAATCCATCAAGACGTTAAACCATCGCTTCTTACCAAAATACCAGTCCATAATCCATAATACTGCTTTTTCCAGGGAAAAAGTAATCTTGACTGAACGAGGAGAGACATATTTATAGATCGGGCACTGTTTACAAGTAGAGAGTCCAAAACATCTCCAAACAAATATGTGAGTGCAGTCATTGACCTTTTTAGAAGTATGTACTACCAGAATGATTTTGAAACTGATATTTAAAAAAAAAAACCTTACAGTTGCTTTAATCCTTTGATTTTGCATTGCACAATATTGTCTCATGAAATTTGTCTCAAATCAGTAATGCATATTCTTTATTAGACACCTAAATGGATCAGTATTTTATCATGAACATTATTAATCTCTACTCAAACAGAAGTTTCAACTTGTGTGCATAAATAAATATCTGAAGCAGTGTATTTCTGAGATGCCTTTATTGTGCATTTTGGAAATCCAGTGACACTGACACAGTACAGAATCCTACACCCTATTCTCCCCCATTTCTCCTGACAGGAAGTCTATAAGGAGGAAGTACCTTAATCCCCTTTGCAATCTTAATTTTAACAGAGATCAAGAGAAAAACGGAAAGAGAAATAACTGGCTGCGTTTTCCACAAACAACATGCATTATGGGGTCTTTGGGGGGCAAAGGGATGACGTTCACACGGCTAAAAACAATAAGAGGACATTGAAGCATGATCCGCTCTTACTGGTCCACTGTGAGTCAGTCTGTCAGATATCTGTCAATCTTATGTCATGTCCTTGAGAAAAATCATAAAAACAAATACAGAAAGAAACAAACGCTTAATACTTTAACTGTCTTGCTATACATAAAAGGAGATCATCTGCTTAAATATGCAAATGGGCTTTCTTCTGCATTTTATAGTGTAATTTTCTGATTTAATCATTTTCATATACATGTCCTCCCTCTAAAAATGTGCTGTTCTAGAGTAAAACTAGGCCCTTCAGAAACAGGCGCCTGTCGAATCTGATGTAGAATGAAGTATCTGCAGCAGAAGTGAGCGAGAGTCGTGATTGGTCCTGAAGAAGGTTTAATCTTCCTCACTGCCACTAGCCGAATGCTCCTATACAAAAACATCAGAAAAAGAATTAGCATAAGTGAGCGACAACATGAGGGTGAATAACACCACCCTGCATTTTATTTGCTGAATGAAAACCAATAATTGCTTCTTACTAATTTTGGGGCGCTGACTGATTCCAAAAATAGTGCCCGTTATGCTCTAGCATGTCAGTTTCTCACAAAATGTGTGGTTTTCACAGCATTTTTGCTTTTGTCGTCTTGTATTACCACTTAATCAGCAGAAAAACTGCCACAAAAACATTCCTATCTTCCTCTGAGCCAGGTTACAACTATTTGATCACCTCTCAGACAATTTTCACATGTATGAATGATGTTGAAGACACTATTTAATGCCTAAACCTGATTTCCACTTCATTGAGAAAAGTCAAATTATACATTTTAAAAAACTTTTTGACATTAAAACCCAAACTTTTGACATTTGACTGCTGCTGTTATTTTGATAAGTGCATTAAAGCTGATAGTAATAATTAAAGTTAAAAATAATAATTATTTTCTGGAAAAAATACATGAAAGTTTTCTTTTTAAATATATATTTGAACTCCGCATCATCAAATTATGTAATATTAAGGCTTTTTTTGTTGTTGCAAATTACCACATTTTTTTTCAAGATGTAGGGACAATGCAATTAAGCATTTTCTTTTTTGGTGTAATTTTCCTTTAAGTTCCACATTAATAATTCATGAGTACCTCTTCCTGGTCCTCCTCACTATCGTCGTCACTAACAACAGGTTTAGGGCGCCAACCGCGTCCGATTCGGCGTCTTCCCTTTCCTCTCTCCACCTTTTCCTTTCGACTCAGCTTTATCTTCACCTTCACCGAACGAGCTAAAACACATGCACACAAAAACATGTTAATCATGGATTTAATCTTAATTGGAGTTGTACATGCCAGATACTCTGCTCAGATAAAAGTTGCATTTTACTAAATGTTTTCATTACAGTGTCAGTATCTTCATCAGTACTCACATTCAGACTCGGATTCTTCATCTACCTCATCCTCTTCCTCCTCACTCTCTTCTCCCTCGCTCTCTTCCTCTTTCTCAATCTTCTGCCGCACGCTGGTGAACACAGACTGCAGCACAATGGAGTCCTCGTAGATCTGAAATATGAGATCATGATCTCATTTGAATCAGCCAAATGAAGTATGACTCCAACAACCTACCAGTGCTATTACAGTTAACTAAAACTATTAAAAACAGTTTTTGTACTTGGAATAGGGCTGCACGATTAATCGAACGTGATTAATCGCGATTGTCATGCACATTTTGTCAGTAAAGCCGGTTTTGTGATTAGTAGTAAATCTCCATATTTGGAGTTTCCGCGCGACAGCGATCTCTGGCCTTCAGATGGAGATTTATTGCTGATCATAGAACCGTGCTTCACTGACAAGATGTGCATGACTATCACAGCTTCTGTCTAATCGCGATTTCGATTTCATGTCGATTTATCGTGCAGCCCTAACCTGAAACCTGAATTTATTTTATTTCAGTTAGTTGTCAAGGCAACATTTTTGTTCTTCATTTAGTTTAAGCTGAAGTACTAAAATAAGTAAAAATGAAAAAAACAATATAGATATAAAAAAAAAAAGACTAAACTTTACCAAAACAGAAAATTATTATTTAGTTTTTAATTTGATACAAATTAACAATATTAATATAACATTAATAAAACCAATATTACCAGTGATCCCTCCAGGTTGAAGGTTTGAGCGTTCTGACAGAGAAGCATGACGTCTTTCTCCAGGTCATTCAGAGTGCGGTACTTATGACTCCTAATGCGTTCCTGTACAGAACAGAGAACATAATTCAACACTTTACATCATTATTTACTAATATTTGAAAATATCAGGTAATTGTAATATAATAACTTTAAGGAAATTTAAGAGTTCTGAACTGTAATCAGAGTAAAAACTATTCATAAAAAGGGCTCACTATTATTTTTAATAACAGTCCCAATTTACACCCTAAAATATGATAATAGCTTCAAGTTACCCCGTAAATATTATTATTATTATTATTATTAGAGTGCAGATTTAGTGTACATCAATGGGTGTTTGTGCACCAGCCAAAGAATTTGCAAATCAATAAAAAATTTGACAAACCTTGATCTTCCTGAAGTCCACAGGTTTGCGTATGAGTTCGTAATATTCTGGCAGCTCTTTACGAGACGGCAGTTGAATAAACACCTCACTCAGTTGTCTTCCATTTCTGTTATGAAATACAGCGACAAAAAGAAAAGAGCTTAGAAAAAAGTATGACTCCCAAATGTTTAGCTAATCTACATTAAATAAAGCATAAAATATCACTATAAACCTGTGACCATTTTGGTAAGACTGTGTTTGTCTAGCCCTTGTATTATGTTAAAAATCTGTGTACGATTGTTATAGTGTTGGTCAAATGAACCGGAAATGGATTCAATTCACCAATTCATCACATTATGAAAAAAGAAAAAGACAATCTGGTAAAAACAGTAAATCTTTAACACTAATAGTTGTCACATAAAAAAAAAAAAAAAAAAAAAACCTTTTCATTTTATATATATAAAAAAAGAGCCTCTAACACTAGCGTTCCCTATTCTTTCTCTACCCTATCTACTTTTCTTTTTATTATAAAAAAAAAAAAAAAAAAAAAAAAACACTTTCTACATGTACTGAGTTAGACTAACAGAGACTTGTCACAGCACTTTTATTGCGCTTTTGTTGGTTTTGATTGCTTCTATTGTCCACATTTGTAAATGACTAAATGTAAATGTAAAACACATTTCACCATTTTAAACAGAATAAGTGTAGAAAAACACTTTCCTGAATATCAAACAGTACAGAATGGTGTTTGCAACACCAAAATCATGGGTTTGACTCCCAGTTAACATGCATGAACTAACAAAACAGTATGTCTTCAGTACAGTGTATATTTCTACAGATAAACTCATCTGGCAAAATGCGTGAATGTAAATACCCTTAGAGGTACCTGAGAAATGGACAGAATAAATGTTTTTTGGTTCTGCACACCAGCCTTTAACAGTGAAATATATGGGTCAAACTGACCCGCAGAAATATTCATAATTAACATTTTGTATGCTCATTCCACAACACATTCGATTGTTGAAGCTTTAAATGCATGTTTATGATCCTAAATGAGAGAAATGAACCAAAATGTCAAGAAAAAAAAATTCATAGGTTAACCAGCATTTCCAACAACTCAAAAATCAATGTAGGTCAAATTGGCCTGCAACATATTATAAGGGCTAGAGAAGATTAATTAAGTGACTAACCCATCCTTGTATTTGATTACTGCATCCACAATCTTCTTCATCTTCTTGGTGAGTGTGGGAGGGTTGGGAGAGAGTTTTTCAGCAGGAGGACGACCTCGTTTCTTTTGCTTCTTACTATCGTCATCTTTATCTCTGCTCCGCCCACTGGAGCTGGGCGTGGACGGGCCTGGAAGATCGAGGTCACGGTCGCGCTTCCTTTTCCGGGTCGTTTTCTTGTAGCGCACCTCCTCTTCAATCTCATCAAGGGTGCCTTCCTCGATGGCCTGAGAAGCAGTAAAATGTGTCAATACGCCTTCCTTTTTATAACCAAAGGTTCAATACAAAGCAGTTGTGATTCCTCATTCACCTTCAGCCATTGTTTCTCTGTGAGGGAGTCGCTGTAGTCCACTTCTTTTCTTTGACGGGAGCCACGGCCGAACATCTTCTCCTCTTCTTCTTCGCAGGTGAGCCTTTCCACCTCTGCATCATCCTTCATGATCCAGGTGGGCAGCTCATCCTCCTCCATCAGCCGGGGTTTGCGTTTCGGGTTACGAGCCTCTTCACGGCGGCGGTCGAGATCCATGCGCTGGACGAAAGGAAAATTAGGAGTCAAACAAAAAGTGTCAATTTAATGAAAGTTAAAACAAGTAGGGCTGCTAACCATGAATTGATCGAACTCTTCCTCGCTTCTAGCGATCATCTGATTAACGGTTTCATCGTCTGGCACTTCATCTTCCTCCTGAGATATAAGCGAAAATAAAGGAGAGAGCAAATGTTTACTTTGGAAAACAGAGGCTGTTGACAGGACATGGAAATTGTCCATCATAAACGGGTGTCTGTACCTCATCCTGCTCTTCGTGCTCCAGGATGGCCTGCAGGAAAGCTCTGCGCTCGTGGCTGGACGACTTCTGGTCAAACATACCGGCCTGGATGACCTTCTGGTCCACGTTCAGCTTGTATTTGGCAGCGGCCAGGATCTTCTCCTCCACGCTGTTCACGGTGCACAGACGCAGCACCCGCACCTCGTTCTGCTGCCCGATACGATGGGCGCGATCCTGGGCCTGCAGATCCTAGGAGAGACAAGAAAAGTGTTCAGAAACAAAATATTGTGAAATAATAAAACCAACAAGAGATATTATAACAAATCAATAAGAATCATGACGATCACAGAGAAGAAACCCGCTGCTTATTATTACAATAAATTAATAGTACAATGATACTATTCAAATGCTTGTAAAGATTCTATTCCACAATGCTTCTATAATAAAGACTCAATTCTGCAATGAATCCATTCTTTTATTTTTTTCAAGGCACCCAAAAAAAAAAAATAGCCTGTGTTTTACTCACCCTTGAGGCATCCTAGGTGTATATGACTTTCTTCTTTTAGACTAATCCAATCGGAGTTATATTAAAAATTGTCTTGGCTATTCCAAGTGTTGTCATTGCAGTGGGCAGGTGTTTCTGTTCAACAGTCCAAAAGACGTCAAATAAAGCGCACGTATCCATAATAAAACTTGCCTCACACGGCTCCGGGGGGTGAATAAAGGCCTCCTGTAGCGAATCCATGCATTTTTGTAAGAAAAATATCCATATTTCAAACATAAACATTTCTCTCACTTCATCTAACTGTCAAAAGTGGAAGTCGTTTCGTCAGATGACGTAGGACGTCGGCTTTGAGTGATTAGTGATGAACGCGGAGAGAGAACAAAACAAAAGGCCGATCAGGAATTAGAAGCACAAACCGAGGATTTGTAAAGAAAAATGTCAGAGGATTTCGATATAAGCCAAGAGGAGACTGGTTTTCCTTTGCTAAAGTAAGGAAACTTTACTTCCTTTGCTCCTGTAAACAAACTCTCGAGACTAGCATATCTCAGAGGTGCATACGTCCTACGTCATCCGCTGGAACACCTTCCGCGTACGACAGATAGCGGAAGTGAGAGAAAAGTGTTTATTACAGTTGTAATATGGATATTTTTCTTACAAAAAAGCATGGATTCGCTACAGGGGGCCTTGATTCATGCCCCGGAGCCGTGTGAGGCACGTTTTATAATGGCTACGTGCACTTTATTTGACGTCTATTGGACTGTTGAACAGAAACACCCACCGCAATGATAACGCATAGAAGAGCCAGGACAATTTTTAATATAACTCCGATTGGATTCGTCTGAAAGAACACAGACACAGAGTAAAACACAGACGAATTTTCATCTTTAGGTGAACTATCCCTTTAAATTAATATTAAGTTATACATTCAATTATACAATGATTCTAAAAATTCTATTCCACAATGATTCTGTAGTATGAATGAATCTATTCTAAAACTGCATTACTAATGACTCCATTATATACGTTATGTAAGCTCTAACTTTTCTGTTAGAGAGGGCCTAAACTATTGAAAAAAACATTAAATTTTTTTAAATAAATTCTTTAAAATGATAAACTTAAATATTATTTTAATAAAAAGTCAATTTCTCATTTTATTTAATCAATTCATAATTTGACAATCATCATCTAAAAATAAATATGATTTCTGTGGAAATAAACTCTTCAAATCTGCCTATTCAGTGAATGGGCTAATAAACGCTGCCCATTTTGTCCATATTTGAATGTTTCCGCCTAGCGTTTGCGGCTCTGTGATTGGTGGTCCCGCTATGAAATTACAGAAGGTCAGGAAATAGTAAATGAATGGGAGCGTAATTTCAAGTGACAGAAAAACTGACCAATCATATCTTCGCTCTTAATGAGCGGGCCTTGTTATCACTAACTTTATGACAAGTTCCGCCCGCTGTGGGATCTCTATCGGAAAAAAGTAAATACGCTGATAAACTAACTAACGTTAGCTATTATTCACGTCACGATGGAAGCCGCAAATTACGTAAGTGAGGACATTTACTGGGCCACTGTGTCAATAATATTAATTATAAACCATGCTTGTTTGTCATGAAGGGTTACTTGTTTTGCTGCGAGCGCTGTCATGTGTTGGCTTACATTAAACATTACATTTGTTGGTTTTGTGCACAGACCGATTGTGTGATGATGCATTTGTAATGAGGATTTTCATTCGACTTAAATTTAGATATATTTTATTAGGGTGATATCATTCACTCTTGCTGACGAGGAGCGCCGCCCCGCGCCGCGTCTAGAGCATCTCGTTTATATGGCACACCAGATGCGGCATGTTCAGTTCAAGATGGCAGTCCAAAACCTTTAATCTATCCTCCAAACAGTTTACAGTTCGCTTAAAGACTGAGCAAATGGTGTCAAACAGTTTGAAATTCAGTGACTGAAATAACAGAGCAAACGGAATGAGAAAGTGCGAAGCACAGGCATTATTAGTGCCACAGAAAGACAAATGTTTCGCTGAAGAATGCACAATACACAATCTCCCAGCCAAGCATGAAGTCATTATATACATTAAAAATAATTTGGGACAAATTTAATGTAATTTAATGGAAAACTATGTGAGTGGCGCACTGTGGCGCGGCTGGATTGTGAACAGCACCCAGAGTCGCAGCTGGGATCTGTGGACAGTTGCCGGTGGCGCCGCCGGTGTCTGGACGTGGTGCAACGCAGCACTGTGCTTCTCGTGCGGTGTGTGACCGCCTTAAGACTAGGGTTGTAACGGTATGAGATTTTCACGGTATGATAATCGTCTCAGAAAATATCACGGTTTCACGGTATCACAGTATACGGTATTAAACAATCAAAACAGGTTTTTTTTTTGGTTGACAAAGCATATGTGTGCAAATTTCATTAATCAAAATTTCATCATTGATTACATATTAGTTTAACAACATATTCATCATTAATAATTCATAACAATTCAGAAATTCTGGTTTGACTTAATTTTTCTGGATTCTGTACTTTTATGATATAATACAAATATACTATCAAAAATGGTGGTAATGAAATTAATGCATAAAGCTTTAACAATTTAATTAATGCTTTAAAATGTAATCAAATGAAAATAACTTTATCCTTTTATGTTTTCGTAAAGGGCTGCACAACAAATTTACCAAATAAAAATGAGGGGGAAATTATAATTATATTAAATAATATATTCCTTAAATGTTTCTATAAATTATTATTATTTTAGAAGTAGGCTACATTATAGTAGCTACAATCGTAATTTCTGTCTATTTCTTCGAGTTAAAAAGCAGACTTTTATTTTGACGGGTAGTAGTGAAGAGCTTTGAGTGTCAGTGTATTTGACAGTGGTTTTCTCAAATAAAATGATAAAAGGATTATTAATTGTTCTCTCAGTGTCAGTGAGGCTCTCAGTGTTTGTCTTCAGATAGTGAGACAGCAGGTGCTGTTAACACTATGAGCGGTGCCAGCGCGCATACTTGAGTATGTAGTACAGGACACAACGCCGCTCATTTATTCACAGAGAGACGCGCAAAACAAACAGATTCTATTTTTATATAGCAGTGTTTTTGCGCTTTAATAATCACAGACACTAGACCATGTGATTTGACAGCTCTGTTTTTTTATTTATTCATCAATCCATCAAATCGCGCATTTTATGTGACATCTGCATTGTCATGACTGGATTCTGGGATTCACTCTGCATCACGGAAATCATAAGGCTTTAACCTTAAGTTATAAATGGGACATAACTGTATCTGCACAGAGGATGGTGTTCTGAAATCTAGGTAAACATGTTCGATGCGTTTCCTCTTTTTGCAGCCGCTTTGCGACCACAGTTTTTGCGAACTCTGTCTATCCTCGAGGACAAATAAGAGTTCGTCTTTTCTATATCCAAAGTATTCCCATACTGCCAATTTTAACTTATATTTCGACGTGGGATAGAGATTAGAGAGAACTGCCTCTGTCTCTGATGTTGTCTATGCTGCACGTGTGGGTGGAGCAAGAGAACAGTTAAGTGGAAAGTTGTTGCCTAGGCGCAGGTGAGATTCTGCGTCTTTTATTTTCTCCCAATGCCATAGATAAGCAAATGTACACGGTATGATAATCGTACGTGTTTATATCATGGTATATCGTCATACCGGTATATCGTTACAACCCTACTTAAGACTAGATGAGGAATCATCAAAGATGACTTTTAGAAGATTACACCGTATGACCGTAAGCTAGGCTGGTAGTTTGTTTTTTCCCCCGACGATGGGAGAGGGCCTAGGTTCAAAAGTCACAGTTCGCTACTCAGAAGAACTTTTATCACATCAAGAGTTTCCCCTATTGTTAAACTACACTATATTTAAAGGGACAGTATTGTACCTGGTGAGGGTTCCAGTCGCTGTCAAAGATGATAACAGTGTCAGCAGTCTGCAGGTTCAGCCCCAGACCTCCTGCTCTGGTACTCAGCAAGAAGATAAAGTACTGATAGGACGGATCATTAAAGTTCTTCAGCAACATGCCACGATCCTCAGCCTTAGTGGATCCTACAAAGACAAAAGAACGATGTTAGCACGATTATACTGTCAGTAATTCATAGATTTTAATGAATTATTTAGCCAAGACTTTTAAAATAAAAACAAACAGCAGAGAAAGTCATACAGTAGTTTTTCCCAGGACATGCAAAAATATCTTCCTAAAACTCTTGATTCTGTGTGAACCTGGTTGAAGCGACTCACCGTCCAAGCGCAGGTATTTGAAGTTGCGGTAGGCGAAGTAGTCCTCCATGATGGTCATGAGCGAGGTCATCTGACAGAAGAGCAGCACTTTGTGGTTGGTGGCGCAGAGCTTCGGCAGGATGCGGTCCAGCACCTCAAACTTACCGGAGGCACGGTACAAATCAAGTCTACAAAGAGCCGATACAGTACACGATAAATCACAGAGAAAACCAATGAGAATGAAAGGTTTAAAAATTTTAGTGTTCTACGTACCCCTGAACAATGCCTCCAGTGAAGCCCAAGTGCTCAGAGAAAGATTCCTGCAAAACAGACCGCAAAAAATACATTAAACAAGGTGCCATAAACTTAGCAGATAAATGCAGAGAATATAAATGACCTTTTATGAAGACCATGTGAAACAAATGATCACCTCAATTTGATGGAACATATAAGGGTGGTTGCAAATCTTCCTCAACTGCATAATAGTGTTCATCAGAGTCTTAGTGCCGCCTTTACCCTGTAACAAGCATGAATATATTATTATATTAGAGGCATTCAGAAACACACACACTGAATGCACACACATTCTTCAATCTCAATCATGTCTTCTCACCTTCTTGTCTTTCTCAGAGCCATCAGTGAGCAGCACTCCTTTAGCCTGCATGTGTCTGTACAGCACTCTCTGTAGAGCCGACATGTCGCACTTGATCACATATTCCACCTGAACACAAGAAAACAGAGATGGACAGATTTACATTTCAATGTAAAAAATAGCATATGAAAACGTGTGATGTAATTTCTGCACCAAACATGGCAATCAGTTTTTTCAGCAAATCAATTCATAACCGACTCGTTTGTTGCTTTAAGTCTCTACGTGGCAATTCACATGTATCAAAATGTTTTACTAAAATGACAATACTGTTTAAAGGTTTGGGGTCAATCAGTTTTTATCAGTATAAGTAGTAACATGTGCCCTTGAGCAAGGCACCGGAGCAAAGCACCGAATCCCCAACTGCTCCCCGGGCGCCGCAGCATAAATGGCTGCCCACTGCTCCGGGTGTGTGTTCACTGCTGTGCGTGTGCACTCTGGATGGGTTAAATGCAGAGCACTAATTCCAAGTATGGGTCATCATACTTGGCCGTATGTCACGTCACTTTCACTTTTTAACAGTACAGACTTCAACAGTGTTACACAAAAACTTTGAATTTCATATTTAGAGAATATTGAAAAAAAAAGTATCCCTCTTTCCACAAGAATATTATGCAGCACAAATGTTTTTAACACTGTTTCTTGAGCAGCAAATTGGCATATTAGAATTATTTCTGCAGGATCAAATAGAAAATGTATAATAACTGTAATAATATTTCACAATATTACTGTTTTAAATGTATTGTGATCAAATAAATGCAGTCCAAGCTTCTGAACAGTAGAACATGTAGATAATATAGTTGTTTATTACTATGTATTTTTTATTGGTGCATATAAACATAAAACAATGGTTCTTTATTGTTAATTAAAACTGTGGAAAGTATGCATTGAATATTGCAGATTTTAACCATTTTTTTATTGTATTTATTAAATAGTAATACTTGATACTTCCTTTGATTGAAGAAAAAAAAAAAAACATCACCCATGTCAGAACAAAACACAACAAACTGAAATACACATAAAATATTGAAAAGCATGAACTTTTTTTTGGCTGAACAGTTTCAAGCATAAAACAAACCTTCTCGGGCAGTTGGGCCTCCACTTCTTTCTTGAGTCTCCTGAGCAGGAAGGGGCGGAGCACTTTGTGCAGACGACGGATGATCAGAATGGTCTCTTCTTCATTCAGGTCCACCTTTAGAACACAATAGGAAGTAGTTTAAACATTGTACGTTTTATAGAGCTTGATGACAAACACAGAATTTCAACTTATTGTATCCTGTCTAAATGTACTAGTACACCTACTAAAAGTTTTCATACCTTCTCTCCGGTCATGGCGAACGGAGCGTTGAACCACTGCTCGAAGGTGCTGCAGCTCTTGAAGATGGTGGGCAGCAGGAAGTTGAGCAGCGCCCACAGTTCGGGCAGCTTGTTCTGCAGCGGTGTTCCGGTGAGTAGCACACGCCGGGGCGCTAGGTAGTGCGTGTTCAACACCTGAGTCAGTTTGCAGTGGTGATTCTTCATACGGTGGCCTTCATCCACTATCATGTACTTCCAACGAATCTGAAAGAGAGAGGAGCATCAGAAACTGCGCAAGCGGTTTTCAGTCAAGTTCAAGTTCCGTTTATTTCTAAAGCACATTTAATCACGGCCACAGGCCGACCAAAGTGCTGTACAATAATTACAAAATAAGTACACAAAAAAAAAATCAACCAATCAGAGACAATAAAAACTGGATAAAAATTACATGTTAAAAGCAGAGACAAACAAATGAGTTTTGAAACTGGATTTAAACTCGGATAAAGTGAAAGCCATTTTAATTTGAGTTGGGAGATTTTTCCACAGTGTGGGGCCAGACACTTCAAAGGCTCTATTGCCCCTTGTCTTCAAGCGGGTTCTGGGAATCTGAAGGAGGAATTTGTTTCCCGATCTAAGTCCTCACGTAGGAGTGTAAGGGTGGAGTAAGTCCACCAGATAAGATTGCGGTAGATTATTTAATTATTTATTATTAATAATTATTTATTATTTTTTAATTTCAAGCCGTTGTCAATTTGCACACACAGATTCCACACTTTAGAAGAAATACAGGGTTTTTCCTGGGACAAAAAAGGTCTTCGGTGGTGGCTGACGGTCATCCACACACACAGTAAAAAGTACCCTCCCCACATGATCTGCGAACCCAATACTGACCATTACTAAAATAAATGCAAAGAAACAGTTTGTGATTTTTAATTATATTCATTCATGATAGAAAAAACAGCCACTGTCAGGGAATATAATAAAACTGGCTTTCATATTTTTGTAAGATAGGATCCTTCTTTGCTAGAACTCACAATTATAATTATATCAATATTGAAAGAGCATTTAAAAGTAGCATTAAAAAGTTTATATTTAACTTGTAGTCTAATTTTTTACCATACATCTGAATAAAATTAGCAGCTGGCTAACAAATTGCTATGTGGCTGGAGGCAGATACACGATATTGCCAAAAGTATTGGTTCACCCCTTCTAATGAACAGGCTTGACTACTTTAGTAATTTCCATGAGTACAATGTTTAATGTTTAAGAATATTATGATATTCTAGGAAATGGTGTGCTTCTAATTTAATAGCAACAGTTTGGACAGGACCCTTTTCTATTCTAACATGACAATGCCTCTGTGTACAAGACAAGGTTCAAAAAGAAAATGATTGATTCAGTCAGTGTGGAAGAACTTGACTGGTCTGCATAAAACCAAGTCCTAATCCCAGTTTAACACCTCTGGTGTGACTGTAAGTGCAGACCTTGAGCCAAAAACTCATCACCAAACACCAATGACTGGTACACACACTATATAGGCAAAAGTATTGGCACCCCCTTCTTTAGAACAGAAAAATGCACTTCCAAATCTGTGGCAACAACGATGAAAACATAGTTCATGTATTTCAAAATTGTATTTCCATCTCTGTTGCAACAGTTTTGGAAGTGTCTAAAATGACTGAACCCATATGTACAAGTCATTGGTGTTTGGTGATGAGTTTTTGGCTCAAGGTCTGCATTTACAGTCACACCAGAGGTGTTAAACTGGGATTGAAACTTTTGTTTTTCATGCTGTTAAGAGGACCAGCAGCCACATACACGCTGCAAAGTTTGGGGAATCACATCCACACATACTGTAAATGCGGAATTCACTCAAAATTGCAATAACTGACACTCCTGGATGAGCCACGAGGACATATCCCCATTGAAGACCTCAACTAAAAATACAATAAAAATAAAAATAAAACAAAATAACAAAATATATTAAAATACCTAACTACATAATACTATTATTGTTAGAAATTGCAACAATATAAAAATAGAAATATAATACATTTATACATTTAAAAATTTAATTAAAACAATAAATAAACAATAATATCCTGGCCAGAGGAGAACTGGCCCCCCGACTGAGCCTGGTTTCTCCCAAGGTTTTTTTCTCCATTCTGTCTCAGAGGGAGTTTTGGTTCCTTGCCGCCATCACCTCTGGCTTGCTCAGTTGGGGACACTTAATTTCTAGCGATTATCGTCAATTTGATTTCACAGATACTATTTAAACTAAACTGAGCTAGACAATGACATCTCTGAATTCAATAATGAAATGCCCTTCACTGAAAATTGAGTGTTTAATCTTATTATTATACATTACTGACACTCTCTCCTCCAATTTGATACTGTTAAGTGCTTTGACACAATCTGTATTGTTAAAAGCGCTATATAAATAAAGGTGACTTGACACTAGGGCTGTCGCGATAACCGCAATATCACAATACCGCGCTATTGACGAGCATAACCGCAGAGGAATGCAACAACCGCGATATTTCCTTTTTTTTTTTTTTTTTAAGGTTATTCCCTTCTCGTTTTATACTTAGTGCATATGCACTGAATATTAGTAATGATAACAATGTGTACCATGCTGATTTGTACAGAGGCTCAGTAAATTTGCACTTAACAAGCCTAAACAGACAGTGAATGAGAGAGATCGACTGAGCACGTGCGATTACCTGCGTCTGTCCTTCAGGCAGAGTCATGTATATTTGTGAAAACAGGTTGTCATGTCCAAGGAAAGCAAAATCTGTCTTAACATCGACGCTCTGCTGGTCAGCTGAGCCTTTTAAAAGTGGCGCTCAAAGTTAAAATGATTTCAGCAGCTTTACATATCATTATAACATTACATATCTCGAAAGAATCAGCGTTTTTGAACTTGTAGTTAAATGAATGGTTTAAGACCCACTCAAAGACAGTCCCTTACCGCCACCGTGTGGCGCAACAATGAAACTGCACTGACTGACAGCCCGTCTAGAACACGGAGGTTAATTATCAACAGAAAAGTATCTTGTCAGTCAGATTCGAGGATCAGAACTAACTGTTATATATATATATATATATATATATGCTAACAATAGACTAACGATCTTATTGTCAGGTTTATGTTTTGTTATGTGGACCATTATTTTGTCATTCTCTTCCGTTTACTTCACTTCCTGTTTCAACGTGATTTAGTTTCGTTCCATTGGTTTCTGAATACGACCTCGTTACATCGTAACAGGTACACACAGATTATATATATATCTAATCACAGATTATATCATATATGTGTATATGCGGTATATACGCTTATGTATACATACACATATGCATATATATATATATATATATTTTATATATATATGTGTGTATATGTTATGTATATATATATATATATATATATTATATATATATATATATATGTATATATATATATATATATATATGTGCGGTAATACCGCATACCGCGCTATTGAGCCACTCAGAATTACCGCAAGGGAAATTCCTTCACCGCGACAGCCCTACTTGACACTGCATGATACGTGGCACTGAGTGATAATTACGGTGATATCTATAGCAATAATATATGTAAAAATAGATGTGCATTAAGACTAGAGAAGCCTCACTAATTTTAAAGGCACGCTCAGTAATTTAATTCTGCAACCAGGCCTGGGCAGGTTTGTACCTTGGCCAGCACTTGCTTGTCTTTGATGATGTACTCGTAAGTGGTGACCAGCACGTTGAACTTGCCGCTGCGCAAAATTGGAAGAAAAGCACGGCGAGCAGCAGGAGAGCCCTGAGATGAAAACAAGCAAAGAAAATGAGTTATTAATCCTGTAATATCCTTCACTTGCTTCAGTGACGGTTTTATTTTCTATTACTTAGCATTAGTTTATGGAAAACCATAGAATTTGCTGAAAATTGTTACATGACATCATTTCAATACATTGTTTACTGCATTAATGAATCAAGTAATCACCTTATAGAAACTTTCACCACAGATGGAGCCCACTTATCAAACTCGTACACCCAGTTTGACAGTGTCCTGTTAGGAAAAACAAATCATCATAAATACATATCACTGTAATTATATGTTGAAATATTACCAAATGTAATAAATCAATAATACAAAATGAAAAAAAAAAGATGTTAAGGCAGAGATAAGTTACGGGCAGACATACAAACATTTCTACACTGTAGAGTAGGCAACATAATATGTATCCAAATAAGATCAATAAAATTGCAATATGTCTTAGAGCGGGTATCAAATCATGAAGGCTGCGACTGAAATAAATAAGCATTGTGGGTTTCAGAGTGAAGTATGGCACAGTGTTCATCTGCACGCTTTAAAGATGACATATCATGAAAATCAGAGTGTTTCTGCTTCCACTCAAAATAGGCATTTTCAAAATGATATAATAAATGATCTGTGGGGTATTTTGAGCTGAAACTTCACAAACACATTCTGGGGACACCAGATACTTATATTACATATTGTAAAAAGTGACTTAATATGTCTCCTTTAAGCTCATGATACAGTGTTTTCGTGTCTCGCTTGACAGTAAATTAATGAAGACATTCTGAAAAAAACGTATGAGCTGCACATGTGTAAATAAACACAATCTGCTGGAATAAAAGTTTGATGGTTTAATGTTTGAAATTGAAGAATTTAAAATTTAAATGTAATTTTAAAGATGTACTATAGTTTTTCTATATACTCATTTTTTTCCTTTTTTATAACATAATAGTAGTGTTACAATACATTTCCTAACACTTTTTTTTTTAGAATAATCAAAATATTTTTTTATTTAGTATTTTGTCATATTGAATGTGTCAAAATCAGTGGAAATGTGGCCTTTGTAGAGAAATTGTGTTTTACTTTTGGTTACTGAAACAGGTTTGAGTTGGTTCTTGTATAGATTATACCTTAAATGTAAACAAAAATGTTCAGTCTAAAGGACGATTCACAATTTTTTTTAAAATTTTTATATACAAGTACTCCCAACAAAACCACCCCAATCATTGTAGAATGATTCTTTCCAAATATATCTATTTAAGTCAATAATAAAACTTCTGTATTTTCATATTGTAATGTATAAATCGCAGAAAAAAAAATACCACAATGTCAGTTTTTCCAGTATGGTGCAGCTCTAGTGTAGAGAGAGTGAAAAGTGACTCACGAGAGGGGGACGATGATGAGGAAGGGTCGTTGATTCGTTTGTACTCCATGAGGTGGGTGATGAGTGCAATGGTCTGGATGGTTTTTCCCAAACCCATTTCATCAGCCAGAATGCCATTTAAGTTATTATTATACAGAGACACCAGCCACTCCAGACCTTTGATCTGCAGACGAGACAGATGCAATAACAGCATTGCCACTTAACAAATCTGATAAGTTTACTAAAGATTTTGGTGTATTTGCAGTTTGTTTGGTCTGTACCTGGTATTGTTTGAGCTGTCCATTTATTAACAGGCTTGACTGTCTCTCCACCTTCTCTGTGACTTGGTGAGCCACGGCGTAGTACGACTGCAGGCCTCTAAGGAACGCTGCATTACCATATTCATCGTCAACATCCTGCTTTGCATGCCTGTTTAAGACATCATGGATATTACCATAACAATAGAATTCCAAAAGGAGCATGGGACAGAACAACATAATCCCATCTGGATGTAGTAAAACAGCACAGCTCTAAACCAGTAACGTACTCAATGATGTGACGGGCCACCTCAGACACATCCTCACTGTCTGGATCTGTAATAATCTTCTTCTCTGTTGGGACCTGAGACTGCTGATGCGGCTCCTCCTCCTCCTCCTTTACAAATGAAAAATACAATAGTACATTAATACAATGAAATGGAAAGATCTTGAGATATTATTTAATCAATCAATTAATTAAATGAATGGTGGTTATGAAATGTATAAATGCAAAACCACCAGACAGCCACATAAAATAAAAATTATATAAATATGTATAAAACTAAACAATTACAGGTTATGACATGTATAAATGTAAAACTACTAGACAAGCACATTAATTTTACAAATGTTGTAATATATAATTAATTTGTGGTTATACATAAAATTAATTAAATGGAAGTTATGAAATGTAAAGCTACTAGACAATTTTGTAATTACATATAAAATATTTGATGGGATTATAAATAAAATTAATAGAATGTTGTAAATATAAAATACATACTATATGGTTCAATTAACACACATTTTACATCTTTATGTGGGCGTAACATCAAATCATGAATGGTTAAAATAGCTTTTTAATATCAGTCTACTGTATTGGTGCATAAAGACTAGAGCCCGACCAATGTGTTTTTTTGGGGGGGGCCGATACTGATATTAGGGAGTAAAAAAGTCTGATATCGATATATCGGCCGATATTCTTTATGTGTATATTATAGTACAGTACCAGTCAAAAGTTTGGACACACTTCCCATTCATGTGTCCAAACTTTTGACTGGTACTGTATATGAATAGTAATACAGTATATATATATAATATATATATATATATATATATATATATATATATATATATATATATATATATATATATATATATATATATATATATATATATACAAACATTTTTAGCAATGATAACTCAAATGTGGTGATCAAACACTTATTATGATGTGACAAACATAGGCCTATGTAATGGGTAAAACAATTTAAAGGTCCCCTGAAGTGCCTTGAAACACACAGGGTTATTCTATGTGGTGACGTAATTTCAACTGAAACAGGGAGACAGGGCGGGACATATCGAGCAGTCCTGCCCCCTTTTTTATAATAGCCAATAGCGTTGTTTATATCTGCTCGGGCCAGAGCTGTTGAGCTCGGTAAAGCTGCATTTGACAGCCATACATACAGTGGGGAAAAAATTATTTGATCCCCTGCTGATTTTGTACGTTTGCCCACTGACAAAGAAATGATCAGTCTATAATTTTAATGGTATGTTTATTTGAACAGCGAGAGACAGAATAACAACAGAAAAACGCATTTCAAAAAGTTATAAATTGATTTGCATTTTAATGAGTCAAATAAGTATTTGATCCCCTATCAATCAGCAAGATTTCTGGCTCCCAGGTGTCTGTTATACAGGTAAGGAGTTGAGATTAGGAGCACTCTCTTAAAGGAAGTGCTCCTAATCTCAGTTTGTTACCTGTATAAAAGACATCTGCCCACAGAAGCAATCAATCAATCAGATTCCAAACTCTCCACCATGGCCAAGACCAAAGAGCTGTCCAAGGATGTCAGGGACAAGATTGTAGACCTACACAAAGCTGGAATGGGCTACAAGGCCATCGACAAGCAGCTTGGTGAGAAGGTGACAACAGTTGGTACAATTATTCGCAAATGGAAGAAACAAAATAACAGTCAATCGACCGCGGTCTGGGGCTCCATGCAAGATCTCACCTCGTGGAGTTTCAATGATCATGAGAACGTGAGGAATCAGCCCAGAACTACACGGGAGGATCTTGTCAATGATCTCAAGGCAGCTGGGACCATAGTCACCAAGAAAACAAGTGGTAACACTACGCTGTGAAGGACTGAAATCCTGCAGCGCCCGCAAGGTCCCCCTGCTCAAGAAAGCACATGTACAGGCCCGTCTGAAGTTTGCCAATGATTCAGAGGAGAACTGGGTGAAAGTGTTGTGGTCAGATGAGACCAAAATCCAGCTCTTTGACATCAACTCAACTCGCCGTGTTTGGAGGAGGAGGAATGCTGCCTATGACCCCAAGAACACCATCCCCACCGTCAAAAACGGAGGTGGAAACATTATGCTTTGGGGGTGTTTTTCTGCTAAGGGGACAGGACAACTGCACCGCATCAAAGGGATGATGGACGGGGTCATGCACCGTCAGGGCCAGGGCATTGAAGCCAGCCAGGGCATTTAAAATGGGTCGTGGATGGGTATTCCAGCATGACAATGACCCAAAACACACGGCCAAGGCAACAAAGGAGTGGTTCAAGAAGAAGCACATTAAGGTCCTGGAGTGGCCTAGCCAGTCTCCAGACCTTAATCTCATAGAAAATCTGTGGAGGGAGCTGAAGGTTCGAGTTGCCAAACGTCAGCCTCGAAACCTTAATGACTTGGAGAGGATCTGCAAAGAGGAGTGGGACAAAATCCCTCCTGAGATGTGTGCAAACCTGGTGGCCAACTACAAGAAACGTCTGGCCTCTGTGATTGCCAACAAGGGTTTTGCCACCAAGTACTAAGTCATGTTTTGCGAAGGGGTCAAATACTTATTTGACTCATTAAAATGCAAATCAATTTATAACTTTTTTGAAATGCGTTTTTCTGGATTTTTTTGTTGTTATACTGTCACCCACTGTTAAAATAAATCTACTATTAAAATTATAGACTGATCATTTCTTTGTCAGTGGGCAAACGTACAAAATAATTTTCAAATAATTTTTTCCCCACTGTAGTCTCTAGATTCAATATGAAACTCTTACTAAAACAAAATAGTGATCATAATCATGCTGAAGCTGTGTAGTTTTAAAAGTGTTTAATATATGCCGATTCGCGCATATGACCCGCTGCGTGCGATCGCGTCTCTAGACCGGAGCTAAAATCCGGATCAGACTGTGCGCTGCCATGGTTCGTGTGACAACGCAAAACCAGACCTCATTTGTCCCAGTCGAAAGCATATTTACACTGTCTGAATTATTCTCTATCGCCTACATTGTGCACTACGTGCCATTCACCCTACAGGAAATACTAACACTGTGAACAAGTGACCTTCGCAGCTTCAGCGTCTATTTATAGTGTAGGGGGCGGGCGCTTCGCGTTCTAGAGAGCATTTGATTGGTCAGAAGATTTGATGAGAAGCTGAAGTACGAGGTGACGTCAAAACAAATTGTTGATCCATTTTGGCGGAAGTGACGAACTGCAAGCTTTGAATGCTTATATCTTCTAAATGCGAATATTGTCACTGTTTTGAAGCACACTTGCTTATAGATAACCTTAAGTCTAACATACTGATACTAACACCCAAAAAACTTTTATTTTGATTTCATGGGGACTTTAACAAACTTTATTCAAAATAAGTCTGACATCAGTGCACTTAAAAGTAAACTTCACTTATTATAAATAACTTTAAAACACAAATAGAACAATAAATATATAACTTGAATTAAAAAAATAAACAAGGTAACTGTGTAGGGCAAGCAAGCTACTGCCAATACAACAGGGGAGGTTTATGCAGGAAGCACAGCTTTTCCAAATGTAAACATCTAAAATGAATAAATAATAATGAATAATATTTTTTCACAAATTTCTGTGTTGTGTATTTTCTGGTAATCAAATGAACACGCAGAACATGAGGATTCGTATTTAAATAGTCTTTTTGCAATTTAATATTCACAGACCTTATTTTGCGATTTTATTTAAGTGTACTGACCTGTTTATTTATTCATCAAAAATATGACAGATTCCGTGAAATTCCGCGTTATACAGTAAATACCGTTTTTATGACTGGATTCCGTGCTTCTGTCTGCGTTTTCTGCATCGCGGAAATCATAGGGTCCTACTAATGTAGCAAAACGAGTATGATAAGCTCATTGTGAGAGTAAAAGACAGGGACATTATTTACTTTATAGCATTGCAATCTGTTACTGACTGTACTGACAAACTCTGCTGACTTAGGAAATGTGATGTGACCGATGAGATAAGCATGAGTTCTGGGGCACGGCTGGTATAAACACAAGCACCGACTGAGTGGCCATGGAGCCGTAATGCGCCGCAGACGCGTGCAGTGATGCGCAGATCAGCTCTAACGTCTGCTGTTAAAAATGAACCATCCATTTAGCATATCATCATGCAAAACTAAGAATTAGAATCATTGTAATGTGACGATCAAATATAGGTGCAGGTGGGTGGCGGGCAGATAATTTGAAGCAGCGGACTCGGGTGAAGTTTGAGCTCATCCACACATCTCTACAGTGACCTGGGTCGCCAGTAGCAAACTATGCTGGACAAACTAAGTAATTACACCATTTAGAAGCATTTCATCTGCGTTGTTTGTTCTGTAAAAAACAATTCATATCAGCAGCATATTCGCCGATACCGACATATCTGTGACAGAATCGGCAAAATGATATATCGGTCGGGCTCTAATAAAGACAGACATTTGTTATCTGTATCAGGTCATGAAAGCAGTATCGCATGATAAATTAGCCATTAATCTTATTTTGATGATGCCTACATTCTGACATCAAGACCATGAACACAAACAGGATAGTTTTTCTCTTCAAGTGCATGTAAAGCCCTTGCAGAAAGCAGTGTGTTGTTCAAGAGACAGAACAGAAATACAGATATGAGAGATGGAGAACAGCCATACCTCTTCCTCCTCCGAGCTGCTGTCTTCACTATCAGACCGCGGGGCCACCTCGTACCTACAGAAAATGAACAAAATAGAACACTTTCAAACCTGCTGCTTTAGATATATGTAAATAATAAATACAGCATATTAAGTGTTTATGGTGTGCTTCTCCAACCCTTTTCAGTAGTAGATACTCAAGTACTGAGAAAAATCATATTCTGAAAGAACGAGATCCCTAAAGTGTGTCTCACTCACCCAGGATTCATCTCCAGCCAAGTATCCAGTTGTCCAGCTTTAGGAGCATCCATACCGGTGAGGATCTTCCCACTGTCCACGTGAATCACCTTCACCGGTAAGTCACTCATTTGACTGGTCTCATCCAGAGGCTACAATAGAAGACAATAACATAGCTGTATTAGATTAATTACCACTGTTTGTGGCTAATAAGTGTCCATGATTTTCAATTACATAAACTTATAAATTAAACACTTATGTCACTGGTAATTCCTATAGAACTGTTTTAGAACCAACTCTGAAGTAGGAGCTAAATTTGGTCCCCCAAACAGAATTCCTAGAAATAAATACATTCCTAGTTCCTGCGGTGCAAACACGCCAAAAAGCGGGTACTTCCGCCAATAGATCTAGGAACTATGAAAAGGTTCCTCCGGTGCAAAAGCCCCTATAGCCAAATATACTTTAAGATAGGGGTGGGTGATATGGAAAAAATATCATATCACGATTTTTTTTTTTATATATAATTTTGAATATAATACAAACAGTGCTTTATTTTCAGGCATAGTGCTTTATTTCAGGTGTATTTAGCAGGAGCATTCAATAAATTGAATGAACAAATATAAAAATAAAACACTATATATACACTGATTCCTAAAGTAACTGCATTGTTCTTCAGTCAAGAATAGTGAGTGATTTTTCTCTTTGCGTTTTATTTTATTAACGTTAAAGGAATAGTTCACCCAAAAATAAAAATTCTGTCATCTGTCTGTCAGGGTTTTATTTTTATACTATCATTTACTCACTCAAAAGTTGTTTTAAACCTGAATGAGTTTCTTTCTTCTGCTGAACATTAATGCTATTTTGAGGAATGTGGAAAACCACAGTTGCTGGTCTACAGTGACTTCCATAGTATTTTTTCCTAACTATCAAAGTCAATGTGGACCAGCAACTGTTTGGCTACTCAATGTCAAATCGCACATCGATTAAACAACAATTGCGATATCGCAGACGATATACAGTATATCGCACACCCCTAGCTCTGATACTACGATATTTCTTCAAAAGCAGATCGTGGAGACATTTTTATCATCCACGATCTAAAATCGTCATATCTCACACCCCTACTTTAAGATCTCACCTCTCCATCTGGACCCAAAGCAAGAGCTCCACCCTCAGTGTTCTCTGGCTTCTGTGAGGAGAAAAGCAGACAGAAAGATAAACAACTGAGGACAGTAGTAGTAGTATATATTTATTTAATGCCATCTCAGCATCTTAGGCTATTTTCATGGCAAAAACAATTACAACTGAGGACAACTTGACTTCGATTCCATTACGGAAACTCTTTCCAACCCAGTGAATCTCATCACCTTCTTTTTCTTCTTCTTCTTCTTGTCTTTGAGGGCCTGGACAGCTTTGTGAGCTCTGACGAGCTCTGTGAGGTTGGCCACATACTCGTCCGTCTGCTGCAGCAAGTAAGCCAGACGTTTGTCCTTCTTCTGATCGATCAGCTTCCTGTAACCCTCTTCATCTTCAGCCTAGAAGAAACAAAAAATGTTTTTTTTTAGACATCTGCTCAGAAAAACAAGTCCACCAGTTTAAATGGTCTTTATTTGTCACGTGAAGACCAAGTCTGTGCATCTCACCATCAGCCTTCTCATTCTCTCCTTCTCTATACGCTCATTCTCCTTCTTCTGCTCTCTCTCAGTGTTGGCGTGGTACGTGGCTACAGCTTTGGTCAACTTCTGCATCTTTGCGGTGATAGAGCGATGATATTCCTTAAAGTCCTTTGCATGCTGAAGGATGCTGTTGAGATACTCCTACGAACACAATAAGAGAACAGGTGGTTCTGTCACGAACAATCTTTTGTCATTTCTGAATCAGGTTTAAAGTGTGAAGTATGCATTAGCATGATTTAAAAAGCAGCCAGAATGGTGCAGTACCTGGTGTTTCTGACGGCGCTTGCGTTCTTGCTCGATCTTCTGCTGTTTCTCCAGTTTCTCTGTGATACGAGCCTCACGCAGGGACTGTCTCTTGCTGCGCTTGTAGGCCTTGCCGTTCAGCGCTGTCTCCAGGGCGTGTCACGCCGCATACAAACTACGACCTCCTGGCGGAGCTGCATTGAGATGGACAACAAGGGTCAAAAACCACTAAAACGTAGCATGACTGGGCTTAAGTCAATCACAAACACCTTCCAGAATAGTGTTGTCAAAAGTACCGACTTCGGTACCAGTTGGTGCAGAAATTTAAAAAAATGTGACACCACCATTTCCCGCGAACATTTTGAGCGTTGAGCAGATTCTTAAACACCTCTGATTGGCTATTGTGTGCTCAACAGATATGTCTGATTGGCTACAATGATCATCGCTTCACGCTCTTCACTGAGCACTTACACGGATACACACAGGAGCGTTTGAAATATCTGCTCATTGACGGATCCTCTGATAGATGCGGCTGGTACTGAAGTCGGTACTTTTGACAACACTATTCCAGAGCATTTTGCATTATAATTCCCAGTGAGATATATGTAAACTGAGAAAAATTCAAGAATTTTGTAAAAATAATAATAAATAAGTAAATAAATACATATAAAATAAATTAGATTAATAAACAATAGAAATAATTTAATTTAGTAATTAGTGATGCACTGATGTATCAGCCAATATTCCGCATCTGAAAAAAGCAAATATCCATAGTTATCGTACATTCAGCCAATTGTTTAAAAACAGATGATGATCAGCCCTGTCATTCAAAAGGGGACGAAAAAACATGTATTGTGTGTATAAAATGTCTCTTGTGTGGAATTACTTTGACCTGGGTGACAATGACAACAGAATTGCAAGTTGTAAGCTCTGCAAAAAAAGAAAGTCACCTATTCTCTGTTAGTAGTAGATGCAAGTCATACCTGTCTCTGAAAGTTCAGGAGCCTAAGTGCCTTGAGCTCAATGTTGGCTTTGGTCCTCAAGTCTCCAGCCAGAGAGCCTGGAAGGTTCTCCAGCTCCTGAATACGATGAGCAATACGAGCCTGTAACCTGACAGATAAAAAAAAAAAACAGGCAAACATCAAATGTTGGTGAAACAAGTTAAAAAGGTTGTGTTTCCAGGATTTGAAGAGTGCGTTTATCCTAAAACATCAATATTTGCCCTTTCTTTTCCTCAACTCACCTGTACTCTCTCTCCTGGAGGATCTCCACTGGGTCCAGACCCCGGGGTTTCTGTATGGGTGTGATGCGGTTCTGTTTCTGATGAAGCACCATGGGCGGCTGGGTCGGTTGTCCTGGAGATTGGGTCTGAGGGGGCATGACGGGCGAGGCGGCAGGAGGAACCGAAGGTGGTGCTGGAGACGGGGGCCCGTGGGCTGAGGAGGTATTAGCTTCTGTGGGGCACTTGCAGGGGCGGCAGCATTCACCATGGGCCCTGGGATTACAAAGACGTGGTAAATACATGACTCTGAGATATGACTGTCGCTTGAGGTTTGCAGATACAATAAGGCTAAATATTGAATTGATAATTGGTAGTGATTGTGGATCATTTTCAAAATGTTCTGACCTTCAGGCCAGGATTTAGGTGGTCCATTTGTGGGTTGTCCCTGCAGGCCTGGAGGAACACCAGAAGGTCCTGGAAGAGGCATGTTTGGTCCGACCATTCCTGTAACATAGAAAAAGTTATTTTTTATAAATATAAATTATATTTCAAGACCATTTAGGAGATTTTCTACAGTTTGAAAGGTTGAAAGCTAATTTAAAATACTATATTACAATATTTGATTACACTTTTTTTTTTTTACTGAACATTTAGGTACAGAGTAATATTGATTATTATTATTATTGATATGTACTTAATGTGCAGGAAATTCTTGCTGAAAATAATGCAATTAAAAAAGAAAAAGGATCCTAAGAACATGCTTTAACGTCATCTAATTTCATATGCTGCTTATTTCAGCATTTCAGAGAGCTGAATTTAATACGAGATATCACCTCACCTTGTGGTCTATTGTAGTTGGGTCCCCCAGGTCCAGGTGGTCCTGCTACTTGTCCTGAGGCAGGGGGCATGTTGGGCATCACCGGCTGCATGCCTGGCATGGGCCGTTTTCCCTGCACTGCCATCTGGAGGTGGTCAGGTAGAGCTTGCCCGCGTGCTAGCATCTTATAGGCCATGATCTGTGCCCGCAGTTGGTGAAGCTGGTTTTGGTTTAAAGGAGTGGGTCCGCCGACGCCACCAGGTACTCCTGCATTTGGAGGTCCTCCGCTGGGTCCCGAACCTGCAACACCACCGGCACCTCCGCTCCGGTTCTGCTGACCCATGGCCTGCGGGTCACCGCCCTCCATAACACCAGGACCAGAGGGCATCATGGGGCCAGACGGAGGGCCGTTAGCAGGTACCGGACTGGGGGCATGTTCAGAACCACCCAGAGGAGAGGGGTAACCTAGAAAAAATATGACAGACCATTTGATTTTTACATTTTCAGAAGAAAATGTAGAAAAATTCCAAGCATGACTGTTTTCCATTGCATTACTACTGCAACTGCTAATGTGTTCTGAATTTGAGCTTTCATTCATGTCTGTGGCACAGAGCAGGATGGTTTTTAAACGGCAAAAATTAATACTTACTTAGGGTTTGATACTTGAGTATGAGCAATAAAAATAGTAATGGCAAAGGTTGCAGGAAATCAGAGGAGAAAAAAAACTGTGTAGTACATAAAGTAAAAAAAAGCTCAAAGATTTATAGGATAGGTTTAAATTTTGTGAATAAATGAAAATTTTCACAAGTTGTGCACTAAA